>JXCR01038715.1:0-11138 GCA_002079205.1 Phalaenopsis hybrid cultivar | reverse complement strand
CAATAGGTGAGGTCGAAGCTCCCCCAATCCCGAGAGACTGACGCGGGGCTCAGAAGAGGACCAGCCTGTCCTCAAGGATGGGGGATTGCCGCCCCCTCTTTCCTCCTTTCCTTTTTCCTCCTTTCCTTTTTCCTTCCTTTTCTTCTTTTCTTATTTTTGTTCCTAGCACTTTTCTATTTTAAATTTTTTTCTAAAGTCTGAAATCTTGATTGGATCCTATTCTCTATTCTTATTTTAAAACCTTTCTTATTTTAAATTTTTTTCTAAAATCTGAATATCTTATTATATTTTATTCTCATTTCTTATTTTAATCACCTAAAATAAGTCCAACCTCTTTTATAAATAGGGGGTGATGTGCTTAGAGTGAGGCGTCTTTGTTTTGCATCTGAATTCAGGTTTAGTCTTTCTATTTTCCCTTCGTGGGTTGTATCTGACGTCGACGAAGTGCTCTGGATGTCCCTCGTTCGAGGAGGTGATCGTCTCTACGGGTCCGGGTGGTGCTCCGGTTGTAGCTCGACCTTGGCGAGATATTTATTTATTCTTCTACCCTTCCTGCTGCTATAAGTTTGCTTTCTAGCCCTACAACAGGCCTCCACCTTGCTGCCGTTCAGCAGGACTCCTCTCTCGTGTCTATCCTTCGCATCGGCCTACTTTAAGCGCACCATCCGACTCTTCCCAGTAGCTGCCTACCACCCAGCAGGTTGCCACCTTGCTGCCATCCAACAGGGCTCCTCTCCCGTCTTTGTTCTTCAAGTCGACATTCTTCCAGTGCACCATCCAGCTCTTCCCAGCAGTCTGCAACCGCCTAACATCCAGAAGGCCGCCATCTTGCTGCCTTCCAGCATGACCCCTCTCCCATTGTTCTTCTTCACGTTGACCTCCTTCTAGACGCCTCTCTGGTTTTTATCGCTGCGATCTGCCTTGCACCACCACCCAGACTCCCTCCCTGTCAAGCTTGTTGTATCTTCATTGTTGTATCGCTTTTTCACTTTTGCTTTGTGAGGTTATTTTTTTTTCTTGTGAGTTTTCATTGTATCATTATTTTTATTCAGTAATAATATTTGTTGTCTTGCATCTTGATTTAGGTTAACTTCAGTATCACCTAGGCTCTCAATCCAGCCTTGATCTTCACTACATGATTCACAATCACAACCATTTGATGTGATCCTTCACTAGAAATATTTTAAATCCTGTATAATATATCTTAGATTGGGTGCACTGCATAAAACATCAATCTCATATTGAGTCAGTTATGACAAAGCAAAATATGGATTAACTAGGCCATTATTTGGTTTGGTTCGTCAATTGTCCTGCTAAATAAGAGGCAAAATATAGTTCATCAAATTAAAAAAAATCTCATTTAAATAAGCTGAAATCGAATTAAACATGAATAGCTAACAAAGTCAATGACAATCGTATGCCTTGAAAAACTCTTAGTTGATGGGTTTAGTTGCATGAAAGCATATTTGTAACTTTTCATCTTATCTCTTTTAATCATCATAGAACTTAAAATATATTTTGTCCCTCATTCTTAGAGTACATTCATTGGCTTAATGATATAATATGTGTCTAAATAATAAGCCTTTGGTGTCCATTATTATTGTATATTTATACATTTCAAGTATTCTATTTTCAATAATTAAAAGGAAAAGTAGATTCATTGGCTTAATGATCTAATGTCTAAAAAGTGAACCTTTGTGTCCTTTATTACTGTATATTTATACATTTCAAGTACTCTATTTGCAATAATTAAAAAAAAAACAATAAAAAAGGTATTTAATTGGCTTAGAGTGCATTCATTGGCTTAATTATATAAGACATTCAAAAAATTAACCTTTTTTGTCTATTATTGTTGTATATTTATAAATTTCAAGTACTCTATTTTCAATAATAAAAAAAAGGTAATTGAAAAAGTACTTTGATTTCAATAAGTCAATCTTGCTTTTATTTTTGTTCAACTTGATTTGCAAAAAAAGTTGATAACCTCTGCTCCAAATCAACTCATTCATGAATGAGCCAAATTCAAGATAGTGAGACAAATACAAGTATTCATGAACATCGAGCTATATCAATAGTCCTATTTAAGATTGATGATGGTATTGCTGTAGCAAGTACAAATATATTCTTGGCATAGTGGATGTTATGAGTAGTAAAGTTAATTGTGCAAGTTTATGACATACTTAAGCCAGGAAATGGCTGGCACTGATGTAAACACGGGGATGAACCTAATTGTTATTGTATTAAAGAGGGTAAGCGTTTATTTAGTTTTTTGCATTAATAATATTGTCAGCTTGATTGCACTGCACTTTAAAACAGATTAATCTCTGATATGCTTCAATATGGGTGCCTATTTATTTACATATTTAACACCTAAACTTATCTTTTTCCATTTATACCACCCAAATCTTTGTTATCACCTAAAAATACCACTTATTAACTTTTAGAAAAATGAAGTATACCTTTTGATGCATAGGAAATGATGTATTTATGTAAAAATTGAAAGTTTGTGTTAGATTTGTAAATAAATAGGAATTGAATGGTTTGTAAGTAAATCTTTCTTATTTTTTTAGCTATATGTTTTAAGCATGCGTCTTAGTTGTTCTTTATCATCTGATCTGTAAACTGCTCATCATGCCTGAAACAATCCTTTTTGGTAAATCTTTCTTATTATTTCTTGTTATCATTTCAGTTATTCTCTTTATGGAAAGCAAGATTTTCAATAATATGTGACATATTAAGGAACTGCTATGAAGCATTTGCTTTGTACGCCTTTGGAAGCTACTTGGTTGCCTGCCTTGGTAATTACACTCCTCATGCCTCTTAATACAAGATATAAACATTTTCGTTTGTGTTGAGATGATTGATAATTTCATATAATTGACATTCAGTTTCTTGAAACTGCACCTTATTCTATAAATTCATCAGCATAATTCATCCGTGGATGATGCATTCTTTTCTCCATATGGCTAGTTTTGGAATCTTTTCAAATAACAGTTTCATGGTTAGCATGATTACGAATCATATAACTGATTAATTAAGTAAATGCAAAGATTTCCTTCAAAAAAATCTGAGGTTTACTGTGGTTACATGCTGCTTTGGGTTTTCAAGTATACTGAGAATATTCAAGGGAGATTATATGTACATATATATATAACATTTGTCTTTTATAACTTTCTCTTAGCGGATTATGCCCAGCAGTTTGACTTGGTCATGTTGGCAAAACTTTTGCATGCAGGTGGTGAAGAAAGAGTCATGGAATTGCTTGAAAAAGGAACGAGTAAACAGCAACTCACAGAGCAGTTGCTCAATGGAGACGAGGAGAAAGGAATATTGCATCATAGTTCGTTTTATAGTTTTTTCTTCAACCCAAGCATACTTGGAAAAGATTTATACTGGATAGTTAAATTTGGCCTCGTACAATACGTAAGTTGGAAGAACATTAATTCCTTTGCGTCTCTATTGTTTTACATTGTCTAGCATTTCTTCCAAATCCAGATGATTCTGAAAACATTATGTTCCTTCCTGGCGCTAATGTTGGAGCTTTTTGGTGTTTATGGAGACGGGGAGTTCAAGTGGTATTATGGGTATGCATTTATGCTTTATATATATATATTCTGTTATTATTATTATTTTTTTATTTTCTCATTGTTTTTCACCTTTTCTTTTTTTTTCCCATTTTTCTTCTTTTTTTTTTCCTTTATTTTATTCTTTCCTGTGATAAATGGCTGTGCAATTTCCTGCAGGTACCCGTATATTGCTGTCGTCATAAACTTTAGTCAAATGTGGGCTTTGTATTGTCTGGTGCAGTTCTATAATGTGACCCATCATTGGTTGGAACCTATCCATCCCTTGGCAAAATTTATTAGTTTTAAAGCCATTGTGTTTGCAACCTGGTGGCAAGGTGTGGGCATTGCAATGATATGTTATTTTGGCATTTTACCAAAGGAAGAAAAGATTCAGAACGGCATCCAAGATTTTCTTATCTGCATTGAAGTAAGTTTGATATCAGTTTCTTATCATGTTAGAAGATAAGTTAGTTTGTCTTTATGAAATTTTAATTCTAAAAATATGCATATAAATTTACATATATGGTGGCATTTATTGAAACTGACCGATTTTTTTCTTAATCTTAAAGAAAGAATGAGAACTACTGCTGGTTGTGAGTATGAATTTTTAATTTGAGTTTTGAATATTTTTTAATGAAGCATCTGGTAATTTCAGATGGCTATTGCAGCCATTGCACATATACATGTATTTCCAGCAGAGTCGTACCGATTTGTGCCGTTTTCTCCGAATCTAAAGGTCACTTCTGTACATACAATAGCCAAAGCTAACTTAGAGGACCAAGAAAAGAAACCAGCTATTGTAGAACAGAAGAAAGCATGCGTTGAAGCTCCAGGGACCAGCATTACTGAAAGTGTTCAGGATGTGGTTATCGGAGGAGGTGAACATGTGAGCTCTCCATACCCTTTTATTGTTCTTTCTAATTGATTTTCTAGTACTCCTTTTACTTGAGTTGCATGCTCCTTGTGTTGCTTTGATTCCTTAAGAGTCAATAATTCTTCCAAGCAAAATTTATTATTACATATAGTTTGTTGTTGATAAGGTGAACATGTGTGCTCTCCTCCATTCTTTTTTTTTTTTTCATTCTTTCCAGCTGATTTTAAGTATATCTATTACTTGGTATTCATGATTCTTATTGTTGCTTTGATTTTCGCTCGAGTTAATAATTTCTTCAAGCAAACTTGTCGTGAACTTAGTTTATGTGACTCTTTATCACTAATTCATCAACTATAAACTATGTAGTGTTGTAGCATCTGTGATAGAATCTAGCATGAAGGTGAACAACACAACTATGCCAATATATATTGAAGAACTAAAGTGCCAAAATAGTGTCATGATTCGATCCAGGGTTTGAAATTTCTTATACGAGAACAAAAATTTGGACGGTAAAATCCTTTTTTTTTTTCATCTTTATTTTTTTTTACTATCAACTAATGATTCAAAAAGTAAATGAAAGAGTAACCACAAAAAAAAAAAAATAGAGCAGTTATAACTTTATCTTTTGTTAGGTTTTCAACGTCTTCTGTAGACATTCACTTCTCTATTACTTATTTTTTAATCAAATAATTAAACTTGAATGATCAATTTAAAAGAAAATGAGATATAACCACAAAAATACTTAATTTTTAAACAATAGTAATAAAATGAAAAATAAAATAATATGTATGCTAGTTAATTTTTTAATAAATCATTATATGAGAATTTGACAATTTATATTTAAGAATATGATCGATCAATATATTTCCATATCTTTATTATGTCATATTATAGCATTTTCATATCCTATATTATTTTACATACAACAGTCACAATAGTACGGTCTAGAGTTGTATCACTTGAGAGATATCAATATCAATAATTTTTTTGATTTTACGAACACGGATATTTTAACGTTTATCTGCTTGTATCTTAAAAAAGTGAATTTCATCAACATGCACATGCGAACATATTATAAATTATTTCATTTGCATTTTAGTTATCATTCAATATCTTTCTTTTATAATATGCTTATATACTAAAGAAGTGTAACTATGCAAATCCTTGACTTTCATTTCTAGATGATCAATTTGAATAATAAGACAAAATAATTTATATGTAGTACCAAGGCATCTTGACTTATGTCATTCTAATGCAAGTAATTTAGAATAATACTATATTATAAAATTTAGAAGTAAAAGTTCTCACCTCAATTTTAGCTTTAAGAAATGATCCTCTCAAATCAATCCAATTGTGATTTCTTTTATATTCCCCGACGTTAATTAACATAATTTCAAATTAACATTTAAACACAATTTCAATTTTATAAGAGAAATTTAATTTAAATATTCCTAACATTCCTTATTAAAATTATGTTCAGTTTATTGATTTGATTCTCTTTTGTTCTTTAATTATGCTCACCAAATTATAATCACAACATTAATTAAATGAAGTTTAATATTAAATTAATAACACTTTTAATTAAAATATAAAATTATAAATCCTTACCTTTCTTCATAGTGTCTTCCTCTTTTGCACAGATACTGACTTTGATCTCCCAATCCGAAACTTTTATAGCTTCAATCCTTCAGTCCTGATTTAATTAAATCTACTATTTAACATTTAATAAGTAAACATATAAATTAAATACATTAATTAATATGATAAAACCCAACACATTTTATAAATGCTCGGTTTGTTGTTCTCTTGACCCGAAATCGCTCGGTTTAGTCCCCCTATCGCATGAAGTCTCCTTCCTCGTATGCAAATCTCCCCTATTCTTATTCCTCTCTGTTAGGTCACTTGCACACACACGGTGATGCACATAAGACTTCTTTCGATGCCTAATCTCTTCTCTTCTCCTTTGTAAGGACAAAGCTGCAAGACTAATCACCTTCTAACTCCTCTTGCACAGTCCTCTTCGATTCGACGCCACTGCCTCCGTTTCCTTCACATAGACATTACCACACTCAATGTCGTCTCTCTCAAGCCGCTTCCTTGCTCCTCTTCTACCCACACTTAAGAGTGATGATCTCGCATACGAGGCAAATTGCCCACTCGACTCTCCTCCCTGAAATGTTTCTAGGGTTTGCAGCATCTCCTTCTTCATCCTTGTTTTTGTTTCTCACTCTCTCTTTTGCTATGTCTCTCTCACTCTGATACAAGTCTTCTAGTTTGAATGAATGAGGTGAAGTCCGCTCCGTCAAGGATCCTTTCGCCAAGTTCTAAGAACACCTGAAAGAAAACCTTCTAAGGAACTCTCTGTGTATTGAGTTAGATGATTAAGAACTTAATAATATTATCTAAATCCTTCCAGCAAGAATAGGATCCAAGAACTTATTTCTTGTTGGAAAGAACCTTGCTGCATTGCTTGTTAAGAACTCCTTGTCGTTCACTTCCCTAGGCCTGCGGTTCTTGACCTGGATCCCTGTAGCTAGAGAATAGAGTTCTCCCTCCCTGCAACAGTTCTTGGATGCCGAGGATCTTGCTACAGGCCAAAGTCTAGGATTGTCGAAGAGCACCTACAGTGCTTCGGCTGCTTGAACGACAGAATGAGAAGAAAAGAACTACCGCAACAAATAAGAACAAGAACAAAAGAAAATTGCGAGAACTACACAAACATAAGAAGACAAGAAATTACGTGGTTCGGTCCATTGACCTACATCCACGAAGGGAATCACTACCAAAATTCACTAGCACAAAGGAAGAATTATAGACTCATCACTTCGAGTAATCACAAAGTCTCTCTAGATCTCTCTCTACAAGACCTCTCCCTCAATTCTAAAGCTTCTCCTCTCTTTCTTCCTCTCCTTGCTGAATTTTCTTCCTCCTCTTGATCTTCTTGATCAGACTTTTCTTTCTCCTTATGGTGGTCATACATCCCACAAGACCCCTCATCTATTCATAGATAGATGAGACCTCTCAAGAGGCATGAAAATTACAAGTGTGTCATTTGCATAATTAAGAACCATGATATATAACAATTCTCCACATTGAATCTTAATTACGACGCTCTAGAGATTCCCTCCAAATTAGCCCCGATGGAGACCTTAGCCCCCAGTGAAGTTTACTAAGTCCAGACAATATCTAAACTTAGCAGTCGGTAAAATCTTCGTCAACATGTCGGCGGGATTGTCTTCAGTATGAATCTTTTCCACAACTATAGAACCCTTCGGAATCTTCCACCAGGCAGCGAGAGAGTAGCACAGATCTGCTTCTTTCTCTATATCTGTTGGATACCTCAGAGATCTACTAAACTTAATATGTTTTGCTTGACAATATTATCCTTAACTAAACTCTTAAAGACCCACCAAGATATGATATAGGGTTAGGTAGGTCGTCAAAATTTTACTTCCCTGTTTCATATAAACTGCCTTAACATGCCTTTTGAGTTTCAGGTGGTGGAACGAGAAGACTTCTGAGGTACGCTTTTACAGTTTTCAACTTTGTCTTTCTTAAACTTTATATACTTTTTTCTTTAGGATCCTAGGATCTAGCTCTAGGGATTCCTATTGACTATCTTAAAAAACTAGTATTGGAATATGTCCCCTTAGAAATTTCAGCAACTTCTTATTTCTCTTGTGATGTCTCGCATTGATGATCTCAAAACCATCATCGTATGATCGAGTGGTTAAAGACTTTCATGTGGAGACTTGGAGAGAAGTTCTCAATAGGATCTCAAGCCCTAGGAAAACTTCTTTAGGACTTTATCATCACACACACACACAAAATGCACAAAATTCACTAAGTTGCACAAGATCAGACTAGAATTGAGCTTAAGGATGAGTGAAAATGCGAACTTCTCTAGACGACCTCCGATGACGAAGTGGACTGCTCCAGCGCATCTGGGACACCAATTTTAGCAAGAAAATATATCAATATTGCTATAATTTCCAACATGAGCAAATTGCACGCAAATCGATGAATTTGTTAAAACGACCTTCGACGATGAAACGAACCACGCCAACGCGTACGGAACGTTAGAATTACCTAAAAAGGACATTCATTTTGTTATGTTGTGACACACAAATAAAAGATACGAATCAAATATTATTTTGGAAATATTAAATATTTTTATATTTATATTATTGATTATAATATTAATTTTTATCCCTAAGCCCTATTTGACCCTTACCCACACGCGGCTTTCCTCTAGTCGCACGATTCTTTTTCTTGCCTCGACCGAGAGTCGCTCGGGCGTGCCCTAGCTCACGCGATCGGCTGCACCCAAGTCGACCTATCGAGGCCATGGCCGCCGAGCCCGTCTTCCTCTCCCGCATCTCCTCGGTCACACGCGGCATTCCGCTGCCATTCGCGCACGTGGCTCGCCTCCTTGAGCTCCGCTTGACCGAGCGGCTTTCCAACGGTGAAACTCCACCTGGCTGACTCTTCCTCTGCCCTAGGCTGCATTTCCTCCTCCCTAAATGCATTTTATCTTCTCCCTTTACCTGATTCGACCACCAGTGAGACTGGTAGGTGGTTCTCCCCCTCTCATCTCTGCCTATAAAAAAAACTTACTAGAGTACTGTTTTGGGTTGTTGAAAATTTTGAGAGGGAAAGGAAGACTGAGATTGTTTTTCTAGTTGTTGTTTAAGGCTCTTAGGGGAAGGCTTTGCCGAAATTCCTTCTCGGCTAGGATCTTGTGTGCTGGAGTGTTCGTGGGTCGTGGCTTTCTCGAAGGTTTTGGGAGAGGAGTTTCTACAAGAAGCATTTTTTTCTTAAATTTATTTTGAAGTTCTTTGCTTTAAGTCTGCATTAAAAAGGTATTCTTCTTCCTCTTCCTTTCTGCAAACATTCAAAAGAGATATATGATTACCTTACTCTCATGCCTTGGTTTTGATATATAAGAGTATATGTTGGCAATTTTGTTCTGATGATTTCTTACCTAGCGACATGAGTAATATTTCTAATCTCTGTCATTTGGAATTACTCCTGAATGCATGTTCTTTCTAATGCATGTTCTTTCTAATGCACCTGGAATCGGGAAATTAAGGCTACTTTAAGATTTATTTGAGCTTAGCATTAAGAATGAGAATGGCTATAAGATTCATGAGTTGGAACATAATCCATGTGGCTGCCTTTTTTTCTGCTTGAAATGCATGTTGGATGGGAATTTTATTTTTTTAGGTACCTATTTGGAGGTCTCAGTTTTGTTATATAATGCAGTTTGAAATACATACTAAATGAAATGTTGGTTCGAGACTTGATTCTTAAGCTTTTTATTATTATCACCCCTGTTCAAATACATGTCGGAATTTGTTTTGATGCTTTGGGATGTTGGTTTTAAGAACCTACTTATGTTTCTCTGTTTCTTGTTGTCTGTCCCTGTTCGAAGTATATATACTGGATGCAAATTTTGGGTCTTAATGTTTTGTGGAATCTGATTCTTAGTGGCTATGTTTTGGCCCATTTGGTGGGCTCGAATTTAGCTTCCTTTGGATTAAATGTTAGCTGGAAATTCTGTCTTGTTTTTCCCATATGGATGAGTTCGGTTTTAGCTCTTTGGAGTTGGATCTTTGCTGGAAATATTTTTTTTTTGTTTTGACCTATTTGTGTGGTTCAATTTTAGCTCTTTGGAGATGGATTATTGTTAGAAATTTTTCTCTGATTTTTCCCATGTATTGGGCACAGTTTTAACTACTTTTGGGCTGGATTTTGGTTGAACGTTTTGTACTTTATTTGCCCATTTGGTGGGCTCAGTTTGGCTTGAGGTTTTGGGGACTGGTTTTGCATGAGATTTGGTTCGGTATGCGCCCTTTGTTGAGCTCAGTTTATTTTGTCATAATTCTTTATGTTGCCCCTATGCTGGGCTCGATTTGCCTCTGTGCTGGTTTCGGTTTTAACTCTTTTGAGTTGAACTCATACTAGAAATGCTGATCTGTTTTCTCATTTTGTGGGTGCGGTTTTGGCTTAAACTGTATTCTTTTTTTTTAGCCTTTATATTGGGTTTAGTTGGATTTGAGACAAGGAATTGGTTTGGTTCAAAAGCTTATATGTTGGCTCTCTCTCTTTTATTGGGTTTAGTTGGACTGAAACTAGGTTTTATTCCTTTTCTTTTCTTGTTCCACCTTGCTGAGCTCGGGTGTGTCTGTTGTGGTTCCCTGTCTTGCCCTTCTTGTTGGGCTCGGGTGTGCCTGTTGCACGGTTCCCTGTTTGCTTCCTGTTGGGCTCGGTTTGGTTGTAAGCTCCGCATATAACGTTCCTCCTGATATTTTTATTGGTAATTAAGTTTGTCATCCCAAAATTCATAATTCCAATATCTACTTTTATATGAGGATGTTTGAAATAAACTGATCAATTCATTACTATGTCTTACTTGATGAAAATGGATTCGGTCTGGATGGTTTATGGTAGTTTGTCCTTTCACTCTCTTATATGTATCAAAAGGGCATAATAATAATGTTGTGGCGGCCTTCCTTTTGTCGTCCCTATCCATGAGCTTAAATGGTGTTTATCTCCTTCCTGCTGCTTTGGCCGTGAGTTTTACCTTGTGTTTACTGCCCTTGTGGTTTTCCTCTTGCTGCCCTTACCCGTGAGCTTATTCTGTGGTGGCTTTCTCTTTCTTGGCCCTACCAGTGAGCTTAAATGTGTGGTGGCCT
>JXCR01038707.1:9991-26464 GCA_002079205.1 Phalaenopsis hybrid cultivar | reverse complement strand
ATTAATGATTGGAGTGGAATTTATTGATTGTAAGATAATTTAAAAATGGCTTAGGTTGATTGAACTTGTGCTATAAGATATGAAAAATACATCCATGAAACTGGCAGATAAATTAGTATCAGGGGATTATGATGGAATGATAGAAATGAAATATAACTCAGGCAATATTAATAACAATTATTCAAAATGATTTGTGAAAAATTATGACACATCTACGTGAACAAAAAATAAAATAAAGCATAAGGCATGCAGGTAATTGTTAAATAATCAAGTTTAAAACAAATAACAAGGTAATGGTTTGAAAAAATAATGATAGCTTTTTCCACCAATCAATAAAAGTTACCTACATCTAGATTTGGTGGGAGAGTCCAATGCTCAACTTTGATATAAAAAAAAACAATGCTAGATCAAGACTATTTCAAAAACCTTCGATAAAAACTCTAAAGTAATCACATACATTTATATACTATTATTTATAGAGTAAACAACTACTTATGCCAAAATACATAGAAGTAGGAAACCAAAACCCAAAACACTAATTTCCCCTAAATTGAATATTTCAGCAAAAATTAGCCAAGGTTAAACAATTTCCAGTATGAATCAATCCAACTCTGAAAATTATTTAAGTTATTGCGAAAAGATATATTTACCCAATGTTTTAATTAAATACATCTAAATAATAAGCTAACTTAAACAAGATGATGAATAATTAATAATTAGAACTATAAAATTCACTCTCTAATAGTCAAATAGTTATTGTCTTACTAAACCCAGCGGATAAGATGAATTGAGAATAGTCTCAACATTAAATATGGCTCAGCAAATATGACAAGCAAAAGGTGAAGGTATTGGGATGGAGATGCTAAGAAAATAGTGTTTTGTCTTAAGCAAGAGAACTTGGGAGTATTTGATATGTTGAAGTCACCATCAAAGAAGGACAAACTAATGAGGAAGCACATAGAGTTGCAAAGATGCGCAGATCACTGACGATGGGATGCAACTATGAACTAGATGTTGAGGGACAAAAAAGCTTCTGGCGACTCCATAGAGTGACTTAGATTGTGAATTAGTGTTTCCTGTGATTGGAAATGAATATGTGTGAGAGAGAGAGAGATAGAGGAGTTGCAGTTGCAGCTCTCTATTTGTCTTGGGTGGTGTCACCTTAGGACAGTGGGGTATAGGCAAGATCCTCATAACATTTATTCCTTATATCATGACTTAAGGCAATAATAAGTTACGTTAGTGACGATCGGTTCACATGCTAGCTGTGACAATACTTAGTTTACGGTTTGCGACACCCATTTTCATCATTTCTAGTTAAGTTCCATGAATGCAAATTTAAACATTAGTTTTGTTAGGGAGAGGGATAATACTTCAATTTTAATGAGTTAATTATTCCTTTTGCTCAACCAATTGATGGCATTTAATTTCATATACTGCAGTGGTTGCATTGTGTCCGAACAACACTGAAGTTCATATCTATAAATTTACTGTGGACAAATGGGAGAGGGTCCATGTTCTCTTTAAGGTTTTTTTATTAGTTCTTGTTAATGCAAACTCACATTCATTTGGCATTGTTGAAACTTGTGATTTTCGTTTATCTAATATGTTCACTCTTTCTTCTTCCTATCCTTTTTGGCAGCATGATCAAATTATATCGGGGATAGATTGGAGTCTCAGTTCCAACAAAATTGTAACTGCATCTCATGATAGAAATTCGTGAGTAGACATTGAGAATTTAATTTTGTCATTTATATCATTTATATATTTTAGCAGTTTAGCTTTCACTATTGATGAACGACCGACACAAAGATTCTTGTTTGACATTTATTACGGATCTTCTTCCAGATATGTTTGGAATCATGAAGGATCTGAGTGGGTACCTACTTTAGTCATTCTTAGATTAAACCGTGCAGCTCTCTGTGTTCAGTGGAGTCCTAAAGGTATTGGTCAAATTTATTGCTACAATATTTTGTTTCACTATTCTTTCATCCTTATTGTGTTCTCTTCTGTATTTTAAAGGACGTCTTATGACCTCGGTTATTGCCCCAAGTTGAGGATTAGGGTGGGAATAAATATATTTTGAGGGAGTTTGGATCAATTTTAAATAAGTTTAAGCAAATTTGAACTGCCTTGAAATCACTTTAGCATTGGAGGCTAAGGTTTCAGTTAACCTTACTTGTATGCGCACTTTTTAATATAGTTTACTGAACCCAATTTCAATAGAGCCATACCTAGCACAGTAGCGCCTCAAAAAATATATGAAAAAATTTTCCAAACATTTTCAAGCAATTACTAGGGTTTTTTTTTTCTTAGTTATAAATTGACTTTATTATACTTAACATTTGTTGGTCTTTTGGAATATTTTTTGATTTTCAGTTATTATATTACTAGTTCATTATTAGCTAGAAGTTATAGTTTCACCGAAATTTGCTGTGTATAATTGTGTGTTCATGTATAAGTATAAAGATTTCTTGAACTAAAATACTCGTAACATCCAAACCTTGGGAATCACTTATTTGCGTTCTGATTGGCTATTTTACTTTCTTGTGAAATATTCTTTGTCAACAGTTGCTCACCCTGACCGCCTAAAATGTACTCCTTTAACTTCCAAAGTGCAATGTTCATATTCGCTTGTTGGACATATACTTGCTGTTTATTCTGTAGTATAAATGCGAATTAGCTCTATATTGTTACCCACAAAATTCTATGATTTTGGACTACTTTTTGAAGGTAACCTTTGTATGATTTCCATATAAAGATAACAAGTTCTTCTAAGCTTCATAATAATATCGAAGCAATTTACAACTTTGGTTAGAAGAAGGCTGAAAATCAAGCAAAACCAGGCATCAGCATTAGTTCAAAACGAATTTATTTGAGCTAGGATTGAAAATTATCATTAAATACTAAATAATTTCACTATTAGCATTATCAATTCAATTATTTTGGGTTAGTGTGCAAGGTGAAAATCAAGTTGGGGGATTTGCTATAATTCTTCTTGGCATCAGTTGCTTTGTTAATAAAATTAACTCAGTATGGAAGCACCAGGAATCATAATGATGATTTCAACTCTGGGTAACAATTCTAAGGCAAGGCGAAATTGCAAGGGTCTAGTTTTTCTTGAACAGAGGGGATGAAACCCTAAAATGCTCCAAAGATATTTGCTAAATTCCATAAACAGATTTCAGATTTTTGAATGTGCACTGTAATGATACCTGTAAGAGTCATTGGGGGCTTGAAAGGCTTTTTGAAGGTAATATTCCATCATCATAAAAAGAGGATTGGCCTTATATTTAAATAGAAAGGAAGTGAAAATGTGAGGTACTAGCTTTCTAAAATATATTAAGGTTTTAATGGTTTGGTAGGTAATTTATTACTCATTGTGTCACTGTCACGACCCGACCTGAGAGCTTAAAATTCTTAGGGCTAGAATGTATGGCCGGATGGTAGATATACACTAATTTAACATATATTACAAATCAAAATAATATCCAAACAATAAAGTGTCACAAAGTCATAGGAGTTTATATACATCAATCAAATACACAAGAATATTCAATTTGTAACCATACTAGTGAATTAAATACGCACAAACAATATTGTCCGATACATATTTTCATTTACTCTACTTTTTCCATGAACATAATTTCTTTTGTTTGCCATAATTTAAAAAAGTTTTTTCTGAAGTAATATTTATACAATAGGTTTAGTTACACTAATTTAGCAAATAATTATAGTTATATTGTCTGCTAAGCTTTTATGCATATGCTTTGACATATAGGTGGTTCAAAAATGATATTTATTAAAATCTATAAATAATTTCATTTTTTTTGTAAACTTTATATCAATTTTAAATACATTTCAATTACGAAATCTTCTCAGGAGCGCCATCTAAATATTGTATCAATTAAGTTACAATCATTTTCATCTTATTATTTAAGCATTTTACATTGTCATGCTTGTGCACCGTTACAATAACATCGCCAACTAGTGCAATAAAGGGGTGATTTTTGTTATTTACTTAAATCTTTATTTCATTTGGTTTTTATTTACTTTCTTTCAATTAATTGAAATATACATTAATCTTTTCTGTGTGAATGCATTGAACATTATTAAAACGATGTTTTAGATTTTATATATTTATATTGAATTTGAACATTTAATATTTTTTAATGCTTGCAATGATTTGAACAATTCAAGTATGATTCTAATTAATTTAAGAAAAGCTTTTATACTTAGCAGAATTGTATGTAGTACAAACAAAAGTATAATTACTTACCTTGACCTTTAATTGATTTATTATGTCACCTAATCTTCAATCTCCACTTCTTTTGGCATAATATATAATTACATAAATTATTTCTTTAATAATCTCTTTAAACTTGTTAATTTTGAAACTTTATATCTCTAAGCTAATTATAAAATGTAAAGACAATCTTTTTTTTAGCCTCGTTAAATCATAGTGTTTATACTTAAATTGCATGTCTCACGTACCTTATTCATTTTTAAATCCCATGATACCACCTTCACTTAATCACTTCTCCGATCACCTCTAAAACTCTATCAGTGTTTTCCAATCAATATCCTAAAATATGTATTTCCTTAAGCCCGAGTATTATACAAAATAAAAGAGTTACAAATTAAAAGAATTATCTTGATCACTCTCTTTTCTCTTCTTGTTAACTCAACAATTACTTACAACCTTTCAATTAATATATATAGACACTGTTGTTACGGTTACCGTTACCGTGAGTGATGTGATGCTACACCTTCAAACCCCATATAAAACAATACTGATGAACTATTACCTACAATTGATAGTGTTCAGACTGATAATCAGGAGTGCCTCGTAGTTCCACTTCTTCAGGAAGTATCCGGTGTAGAGGCAACTCATATTTCACATATACTAGAACCTATTGTGGGTACTACGGTTGGTTTTCCTACTGATTCTTTAGATGATGAATGACATGTTTATTCTAGGAGGAAGAAAAAGAATGGAGGCCGACTCCAGCTCGGGGACATATTGGATGATACATTGGTTACTAATGATAATGACGATCATCTTACCAGCTTATTAGCTTGCTCCTTCCCTAGAACTAGAGACAGAGGCAAGACCAAATTGGGTCTCTCTCTAGCCACCTGATTCTATGTATTTCAGCACTTTTGGGCTTTTTATTTAAGTATCTAATGCATTTTTTCAGTTTTTTCTAGTTTGGGAACCATTTGTAGTTTTTGTGTGGGCAGGGTGTCATGCTTGGGCCCTCCCACACATTGTATCTGTATCTTTCTTTCTATTTAACATATTAGCCTTTTTGGGCTTTCAAAAAAAAAAATTAAGATAGTTATTCTTGAAATAAATAGAAAAAAGCTAATCTAATTTATCTTGTTGGTTTGGTTTATCCCTACTCGAAAAAATCTTGCACATTGGTAGGCTAGAAGCTCTAATCAATTGTCTACCTTAAAGGACTAATGCACCATGATTGAAGCTTTTGGGATCGTTAGAACTATTTGACTCCACACATGAAGTTAATCTTTGGAAAAACTTCGTCTTTGGCATTGAGCTGCATGTCTTAGTGTTTTGGGGTCATGACTCTTCTTCTATAAGTGTTGGGCTATCCCAAGTCTTTATTGAATTTTCTAACTAACACTAATGACTGCTTTTTCTCTAGGCTCTAGCCAGTTGAGTGACAATCTATAATTTCATCCATACAATAATTCCTAAGATGTCATGCCTATCTAGGCATCATAGTTGTTATTGGTGGCGAATTCCACAAAGGAATGATGTCATTCCTAGTTTCCTTCAAAGTTGAAAACTCTTTTCGTGATGATCTTCTAGCTTCTGTATGATTTGCTTGGTTTGCCTATTGGTATGAAGGTGGAATGTTCTGCTAAAGTCAAGTCGAGCACCTATGTCATCCTAAATCTAGTTTCTTAGTTTGGACATATATCTTCTTTTTTTGCATAACATGATACTCTTTTATGCTGCTATTTGCACTATCTAGTCAATGGTAATAACCTAGCAGATGGTTAGGAAATGGACACTCTTGGTGCGTTGGTCATCCAAATGGTATTGTTTCAAACCCACAACAAAGTTCATGTGTTTACTTCCACTATAGAATCTTTATATGCCGTAAAAGTTCCACCCACCTCTTTTTTAACTTTCACCACTTGTTTAATAAGACGCTTATTGATTTAGGGTTTGTTTGGGGCAGCTGCAGCTTATTCAGCTTATCCAGATCAGCAGCTTATCTGATCAACAGCTGATCTGAATAAGCAGTCTGTTTGTTTGGTTTCAGCATTTGGTGAACTGTTGATTTGCAGCTGTTTGTGGATAAATGACCATTCTGCCTCTGAACTGAATAAGCTGTTAAGCTGTTTTGTTTCTGCAGTTTGAGAACAATTGATTTGCAACTGTATTTGGAAAAATAACCATTTCGGCTACACACAGTGGAGCTGTTTGCAACAGTAGTATAATGGGGATATATTCAATATACTAAAATTCAAAACACTACATAAGAGTTCAAATAAAAAAAAAAAGATATACTTCTCACTCAAGGGCGACTATCCACAAAATGAACTTGAAATTTTTAGTGTGTTTCGATAAACATGCTAATGCTCTTTATTGCTCAAGGACGACTATCCTATATAGTAAGATTCCTTCACATTTAAAGTCTGCTCCTCTTTATTGCTTAAATTGGAGCCAGCAACTCTTGAACCTCATGACAAGTATTTGCATATGTTTAAAATATATGATATCTAGTTTTACATTTACATAAGTGCCTTACATTTTCTTTTTAACAAAAAATTATTTTCAAATATAAATTCTTAATTTCAAAGTTATAAGAAAAAATCACGAGTTTAAACATATCTTTAACCCGATTCTTTGTAGACAAACATTTGAGCCATTAAAAAACATTGGGAACACATTCAATATATTGGGAACACATTCAAAATGCTAAAATCCAAAAAACATTACATAACAGTTCAAATAAAATAAAGATATGCTCTTGACTCAAGGGAGACTATCCACAAACCTATTAAAAAACAAAAAAGATAACAAAATTACAACTAAAATTATAATAATATTCAATTTAAAATGTAGGAGGGGCATGTCTGAAGCAACGATCTCTGGTTGGGATGCCGTCGGACCCCGAGCAATGCTGTCCGGTTGGGATATTGTCGAGCTCCAATCGCTATGGGCAGCGGAATAGGTTGGAATGTCTGCCCACCTGAAAAACTGACACCTGTCCAGACTGTTTGCCCATCGTAGACACCTGTAGAATCGCCGACCGTAGCTATGTGACAGGTGCAATGTGAGCAACACAGCAAACATTCCGCAGCGGCAAACCACTACTCCGAAGTTGCCTGAAAACTTTGAGCTCATTTTTTCTATAAAAAATGCAAAAAATAAAGACGTTAGTGATAAGAGAAGTTGTATTGAAATAAAAAAATGCAAAGAAAGAATTTGAGAAACACTAGCCAAAGCTTTCTTCGCTTCAAAACCTGTAAGAGGTGATTTTGAATTTGAAAAAAAAAAACCATGAAGTTGGTGCTGCATACCTTTGATCTGCAGTAGAAAGTTAATCCGACGGAATTGGAAACCAAAACCTTGACAGAACATGTAAGAATTATGATCCAAAGTACTAAAAAAATTTAAGAAAATTCAGCTTTGAAACTACAAAACAATAGGATATTCAAGCTATCATAATGCATTTACCCCCCAAAGTGTGGAAGCAATGGTTGCCTACAACAAACCTCATTGGCCGTCCAAGCTGCTCCGCAAACTTCAATGTCATATTTACATTCATTCTCTTCAAGCAAATACATCCAACACTTCCATTGTTCAAGATTTTCATGTTTTTACACGTTAAAAATTTATCCGGGTAATGATACACATCATCATCTTGGTATAGCATGCCAACATTTGCCTTGCACTTGAAGATAAGAGTAATTTCTCATAATATACAGTGATAATCATTACTTAAATTAATTAATTGAAAAGAAAAGAATAACAAAAATGATTGTGACAAAACTCATAAAAGTACATGTTACCCGCAGCACATAGGCCATCAAAACAACAGCCGTAACATCACGTTCAGTTGTTAAAAATGGGCGGAGAAAAGAATGCATAAGCTTGGCCTAAGATATACAAAAAACACTAATATGCTTCTATGATAAAGGTAAACTTACAAAATAACTTCCAATCATAATACCAAAGTCCTGCTTATATAAATTTCTTTCAAATCCAATTATATCGTAACTCTGTAAAACAAAATATCGAATTCTAAAAATATATTGATGATTATATCTTAAAAACAATGTAAGCTACAAAATATTTGATTCATGTGCTTCTATGATCATTGCAATGCGCTTCCCCTCCCTTCCCTTCTAATTGGTAATTTAGCTTGGAATCTTGCTTCAACACTTGTAAATTACAAAGCTCTGTTCTCAATGCTGGCTTAAACCTGTCATTATCATCAACATCTCCAAATAACATTATCTAAGCTAGTTCTCTCAGTCGCCATATCTTCATATAAGGTAGGGATAATCCGTAAATAGTTTCTAAGCTGGTCTTAATATATTTGGGTGGGATTTCTGCCTGTTTCTTTACAATATCTCGTATTTCATGAGCTACCCAAGCAGTTATTGCTAACTTGTTCCCAGCTCTATTAACACCTGGGCATGAATGTGTTGCACCAATGTAATGACAACCCTAGTTGTCATAAAGAAAACCAATTAAATTATGCATAAAAGAAAATTACGAGCAATTAAGATGCTCGGATCTAATGAAAATTTAACCCTGCAATTATAAGAAATGAATATTAAAGAAGGGCGTGATCTTAATATGAGTTCAATTTTTCGCATGAGATCTCAAGCATGAGAGTACAATTCAACATAAATGAAAGAAAAAAGGAGGATTTATATACATACCAATCAATTCCTACATATATTAACAACTCTAACACCTAACGGCATTTTTTTTGCATAAAAGGGCATTGTTAACTTTTTAAAAGTAAATAGAAAAGGATCGAGTGTTAGGTATGTCAATGCCCCTAAAGTCTAATATCTTTAATGAACTCAGTATGCAGGTAAAAGGAAAAGAAGATGGTATTTTACTATGAGGATTTGGTGTTATTTTACTATTTTGTTGGTTTTACTGTCCGCTTCTTCTTTTAAGATTTGTTTGGCTTTATAGACTAAAGAATCAGTCCTCAAGCTAAATCTTTAGATGATGATGAGATGGATCAACCATGTTATTGCTCCAGACTGAGCTCTATTTGTGTATTTTTTTTTATTCATAATTTCTGCACACACTCTAAAAATTAAAGTTCACTTGTTGTTACATATGTAAGTACATAGGAATGGGGCGGTATGTTTGTGCATGCCTGTAAAAGCTAATGTCTGCTACTTAAATTAAAGTTCGCGTTTCTCAGACAAATTGAGGGGGTTTATATACAAACCACTCAAAAACATTGCTAATTACATATCAATCTCATAAAGGCCCAAATTTGCATATCTAAAATTCTAAATAAACAGTTTTTATTCAAATAAAATTGAGAGTTTTACATGCCAAAGTTTACTTTATCTATCTATTCTTCAGTTTTCTAACAGTAAAAACACCCCTTTTCTCAATCTCACTTGGAAGCCTGAAATCGAACATATTACGATCTTACCATTTGCTGCTATTCGCAAATCAAACACCTAAAAGCCAATATTTACATACCAGGCAAGGTTGAAGAACAAACTTGCTGCTTGCGGGTAAGAATGCTTACTGTACTTTTCCTTTTATCTCAAGGACTGTTGGAGCAAATCAACAAGTAGTTGATGGGCAAGAAAAAAACACAATGCTGAAGAAATGAAAGATTTACATACAATCATGTAACACCAATACAGAAATACAGAAATGAATTTAATGAACATAAGTAAGGATCGGGTAGTGAAGTAGAAAATCTTCTTCTAATCAGGACTTTGAGCACACAAACAAAAATAGAGATGAGCTCAGCACATCCTTCGAGCGATGTGGCGGGGTATTAAAGGTAGTGGCGGCGGCCATTGAAATGAACTTCAAAAGGGCGAAGGATTCAAGATGGCTACGGAGAGCGACGGAGGTTCTACTGGCTTTCGGCTGCGGGCTTTCGGAGCGAGAGGGTAGAGGTGTAAAAGGAGAGATGGCAGCTGCGGGCGAACGCGTATACCCGCGATCCGCGTGTAATGAAATTTACAAAACACCATTTTTTGATAATCTATTGAAACGTGCGAATCAAACGTTTAGGCGACGTTTTGAAAACGCCGCCACACTTATAAGCTGCACCAAACGGGCCCTTAGTAAGTGAAATTCTTTTTCATTCTTAGCCACCAAACTCATTTTTTTTAACATCTTTTGGAACTTAGTTGCATAGAACATTTGGATTGGCGGGCTTCTTGCATGATTTCATAGTTTAAGCTCATTAGGACAGAGTTTTTCTTTGTTGAGAAAGAAATTTTTGGTAATTCACAAGAAATTTACTTTGATCTCTTTTATTAGCTTTTTGGCAATTTCACAAGAAATTTTTGGCAATTCACAAGAAATTTTCTTTGATACCCTCAGCCACTATCTCACTAGTCTTCTAAGCATCTAGTAGTCCCTCTTGTATATTTGCATTACAACTACCTTAGCTGAGTAGAGGTTGATAACATAAGTTTATTTTTGGCTGAGGGTGTCGACAACCTTTTTAGCCTACCTATATGGCATTGAATTTCGCATCATAGTCTTTCAGTGGCTCCATCTTTTCTCTTTGTGAATGTTGAGCTTCTTCCAAACAAAGAAGTTTATAAAGCTTTTATGACCAGTAAAGTGCTTCATACAAAGATTACATGGATAGTGTCCTCGTATCTTGATAGTGAGAAAATGACTGCTAATCCGAGATTATGCGTTGGGTAATTCTCATGTGGCTCGAGCTTTATAGATGCTTAGGAGATCACTCCATTGTACAACATAAGCACACATCTTAGTGTATGTAGAAAGCACTTATTGTACACCTTGAATCTCGCGTTTGTTTGGTAGTGTAAGCGTCGATGCCACCACGAGATAATCTTTATGTGCCAGTAAGACTTCGTTGTAGTCTTTTGCCCATTTACGCTATCACCTTCTAGGTCAACTAGATTATATGAAGTGTCTGTAGTAGCTAATAATTTGAGGAAGCTGAGTGCTTTCATTATGTTTATTGGCTTTGGCTAGTTAACAATGACGGAGATTTCTTGTCAGGCCATTAAAGTGCCTCTGACACTAATTTTGTACCCCGAGAAGGAAATGCAAATAACGTGTAAAACATGGCATTCAATAATGTGCTGCAATAATTATCACTTGCTCTATTATATTCGTGTAATTGTAGGTTAAATTTTTCTAAGATTAAATAGATTTTTAAGATAAGACTCTACTTGTAAATTTTTCCTTCTAATTGGGATTTTATGATCTGATTTGAAAATTTTTCATAGACACAAGCCCTTATAGTTAATTACCTCTTTTGCTCCCTAAATTGCACTTTGAATTAAGGCTTGTCAATAGTATTTTCAATTCTTAGCTTTAGTAGTAGCAATTTGATTTTGGTTGGAGATAAGTTGCTATTTTCTCAATGCATATGGTGGTGTAAATATAATGAAACCGATTAAGATTTCATAATTTAATCATCCCAGTTCGCATGAACCATGGTCCATCTTTAAAAGAAGCATATTTATATATAATAACTTCATACTAAATACAAATTATTTGATAGACAGCACTAACATTGCAAGTAAAACTATCTAACAGCCCCAAAGGCTAGTAGCCTGTTCAAACTTGAAGCTGTCAACAGATACTCGTGCATGATGCTAGAAGTTTTACATATGAATCAATGATTTCATGACTTATTTTAAAAGAAATGCATCTGATTTGATTTTATAGAGTTGAATAAATGTTTCAATTTGCCTTTTGCCTTGTTGGAGGTTTAGGCAAAGATATAAGAACAATATTTTCATTTTCACTCGCAACTAAGTCATCTTGAATTCTCAGAAAACAAGTTTGCTGTTGGGAGTGGAGCTAAAACTGTTTGCATTTGCTATTATGAGCCAGAGAATAACTGGTGAGCCTTTCTGTTCTAATTATTGCTTCATTCTGAGCATGCCATTTTCCATTTTATACTATATTTATTTTCTGGTGGAATTTTAAATTTTTATCTAGTTTATTTTTTTGGTTCAATTATTCTCTTTGGATCATAATATATTTGAATGTAAATGTTTTGGTGGGCTTATGTTTGATAAGATATGATTGGATCTGAATTTATTTGGACTAATACTAGTAACCCTGTTTCTATAAACAGTGATTGGTGACTTGTGATTGAATACTCTTTTTTATGAATGAAAATTATGCTGTGCGGCTCATCGGGTGTTCTTTTTTTATCAAAGTTGTATTTGCGGATCACTCGAAATTCTGTATGTAGAGTTTATTATCAAATTATTGCTCTTCGATTTGGTAATAAAAGGCTTTAGAATTGCAACTATTTTCATTTGATTTGATTGATCCACCACCTGGGCTGCCGGTTATGCCTGCATGTTGCTTTTAATCCAAACCGTTTTGCACATCACACCGTCACTTGCTAAACATAGGGGGAGTGACTTTGAGTTTCTCATGCAAGCATTCGAAGTTAGGATTGTATGCCCTAAAATTTTTGACAAACTCACGAGTAATGGACTCCAGACTTCAAATCAGGTTAACTTTAAGCATCAAACACAAATAAAAAACTTAAATGATGAAATTTGTGCTTTCTTCATCCTTGATCCTTTAAGCCCCCGCTTATGAGTCCCCTTTGCTATGGAAGTTTCAAGCCTTGTTTTTTTATTCTTTTTGTCTATGAAAAAGAGAGGTAATTAACTATTAGGCCTTTGACGAAGAAGAAGTAATGACCCCATATCCAAATAAAACAGGACATCATTGTTAGGAAAAATTTGGTTAAAATAAATTAATCTACCTCAAGTATCACTACTAATTTCTCCCTGACATCGAGGACTACGCCTTATTCATAGTGCTCTTTCATTATAATTCTAATTCTTCTCTTTATTGGTGTTCCTTACATGTCTGTCTTATTTTTTTGGTTAGTAACATTTCTTCATTAGTTGGACATTCATACTTCCACCATTCCTTGTGTCTCCAGCGTGGGACCATTATCTACCTTGCATTATGTACCCTTTCTTTTCTGATATTTTCTATTTTTGCCATCATAATGGGAATCATTCCATGTAGTCTCTAATGTTCTAGCTGTCTATCTAAATTTAATTTTAATTCTTCTTGTTCCTATTTGGCTGGAATGTATTGTTGGTTATCCGCTGTTAACGTCTTAATCATTTTTTTTCTAACTTGTTATGCTGTTGTACGGTTATCTTTTCTTCTTAGGTGGGTCAGCAAGCTTATAAGGAAAAGACATGATTCTTCTGTAACAAGTGTTGCTTGGCACCCGAACAACGTGAGTTTGCCCTTATTTTCTTTCTTACATTTAACACCTATAATTATTAGAGTTATGGGGTGTTTATTTTCATAGTAATGCATTTGCAGAAGTACTTTGCAAAAGGTAAATTGCCAATAGGATTGGCCAGATTCTCAATTTGTCAGCAATTCTATAATGTTGTTGCATTTGTTTCTTAGCCACTTAAGCTAAACGGAAACTTAAAATGCTTGCAACATATTTGCTGCTTTTTTACTAGTAACTATGCTGTTTGGTATCTGCAAGCTTGCTGTTTTAGTTCTTCTACATGCTTTACTACATTTGATATTTTGACACTAAGACTCTTGCAACCCATTGAAAGTAAGAATTCAAATAAACTTTTTTTTAAAAAAAAACCCAAATNTGCTTTACTACATTTGATATTTTGACACTAAGACCCTTGCAACCCATTGAAAGTAAGAATTCAAATAAACTTTCAAAAAAAAAAAAAATCCAAAAGTAAAGGTTTTCTAGCATTTGAAAATACAAACTAAAATCGAATTGCAAGATTACAACCATCTGAATATGCCATTAGTAGCATTTTAGTTCCAAGGTAGCCGCTACTATTCTTTGCTTTAGTAGCAACAAGATTATAGGAAATAATATGGTTTGTTTGGCTCGGAGTGGATGGTGGAGAATTATTACAAATTAGATTAAGATTTCATGGCCTGGTTGCATAAACTCTCGTCTACTGGCTCAACAAGATAGTTGACCTCACTTTGCTAAAATATTATTGTCAGCAGTTATGTATTGCATCATCAATGGGCACCTCATAAATTTTGGATGAAAACTTACAAAGGGGTCTAATTTTAAGGTGGCAGTGGCTGCTTCTAAGATATACATTTCAAATTTTAGACAAGTGACATGTTTATCATTTTNTGCTTTAGTAGCAACAAGATTATAGGAAATAATATGGTTCGTTTGGCTCGGAGTGGATGGTGGAGAATTATGGCAAATTAGATTAAGATTTCATAGCCTGGTTGCATAAACTCTCGTCTACTTGCTCAACAAGATAGTTGACCTCACTTTGCTAAAATATTATTGTCAGCAGTTATGTATTGCATCATCAATGGGCACCTCATAAATCTTGGATGAAAACTTACAAAGTGGTCTAATTTTAAGGTGGCAGTGGCTGCTTCGAAAATTTGATCCTAATATGCTATAGATTTTGTTTATTTGTCCACAAAGTTTAAACTTTTCAAGTTCTTTTTATAATATTATTGTACTCCCCTTCACAATTGTACTTCTGAAATCAGGATTTCAGATTTTTGAGAATGCTAATAGTGTCTTCTAGCATCAAATAATGGATTGTTTGATTAGTATAACCCCAGAAAGATACAACTTATTGTCCATTTTTATAGACTTGGAAGGTGACGTAAATGTTGCAATCTTAAATATGTTTTCCTTTTAGGCTTTCTATTCTTGCTTGTGAACTATGAAGTTTTGCAACCATGGTTTTGTTCACGTTTAAGTGCCTTCTCATAAATTAATTGGTGGAGATTTTTGTATGCATTTAAATATCCTTATGAATATTTGTGTGTATATATGTAAAATTTAACACATTGGTTCGCTACCTTTCTCTACCAATGAATCACAACTTTCTGTTGAACGCCCATACTTGCACGTTATTTTGAACTTTCATTTTTTTAATTGGGGCATTTGCATACATAACACACAATTCTCATGCATTTACATATCTCACATCTAATCTTTCATATTTACGCACATCACTCAAATTTTTAATATCAAATAACAAATAGCACTATAATCAGTTTTTTAAAGTGAAATACTCCTTTTTATGTTTAGGTTTAAAGCCCTAAAGTGCTGTGTGTAAATATGAAATTTCCCTTTTTAATTTTAAATGATTGGTGAAATATTTTTTTTTCATATTCTTGTTTACAGATATTACTTGCAACGACATCCACTGATGGGAAATGTCGAGTCTTCTCTACATTCATCAAGGGTGTTGACATNATGGGAAATGTCGAGTCTTCTCTACATTCATCAAGGGCGTTGACACGAAGTACATAAATACCTGATTCCTTCTTAGAAGAGTATAATTTTTCAAACCACTGATTGGCTGCAACTTTTGAATAGGGATTCAGGAACAAGCTCTTCACGTGATCTAAAATTTGGAGAGGTTGGGTACTTTCAATGATCTCAAAAATATTCACCTTTGATTAAGATTCAAATGCGTCCATGCTTGTCTTTTAGATTTATCTGTAAATGCATTAATTTTTTCTACTTTGTATTAGTTTTATTTGGAGCTATGTGAGTTTTGAATAGCCAATCCTTCTTGTTATTCAAACAGAATCGGAGTGCTATAAAGTGCATTATGTAATTTTGTATGCTGCTTACTATTGTTGATCAACTTGTCATATGTTAATGATTGTCTTAGTTGGCATCAATCCTCCTGCCCTTGNTAAAACAGGACATCATTGTTAGGAAAAATTTGGTTAAAATAAATTAATCTACCTCAAGTATCACTACTAATTCCTCCCTGACATCGAGGACCACCCCTTATTCATTGTGCTCTTTCATTATAATTCTAATTCTTCTCTTTATTGGTGTTTCCGTACATGTCTGTCTTATTTTTTTGGTTAGTAACATTTCTTCATTAGTTGGAGATTCATACTTCCACCATTCCTTGTGTCTTCAGCTGGGGACCGTTATCTACCTTGCATTATGTACCCTTTCTTTTCTGATATGTTCTATTTTTGCCATCATAATGGGAATCATTCCATGTACTAGTATCTAATGCTCTAGCTGTCTATCTAAATTTAATTTTAATTCCTTTTGTTCCTATTTGGCTGGAATGTATTGTTTGGTATCTGCTGTTAACGTCTTAATCATTTTTTTTCCTAACTTGTTATGCTGTTGTACGGTTATCTTTTCTTCTTAGGTGGGTCAGCAAGCTCATAAGGAAAAGACATGATTCTTCTGTAACAAGTGTTGCTTGGCACCCGAACAACGTGAGTTT
>JXCR01038666.1:593287-614124 GCA_002079205.1 Phalaenopsis hybrid cultivar | reverse complement strand
TTAATATTAAGTAGATGTTAATTGATTTTAACTAATGCAATTTAAAATAAAAGAGAATAAATGTATTAACTTGAGTTATTTATGTAATATACTTCTAAAAATTAATTTGAATATTCAAGATATAATGTGTGGCCTATTTTTTTTAATTGAATGCATAGATGATATGTACAACACTTGTTATGTGGGTGTGTACATTCTTATAATTACTATAAAGTTGTGTGTTGGTTATTACTTTATTCTTTGATTTTCTCATCATCATATAAGACTTAGGTAAAAGCTCTCACACCATCTCATTTAAAATACATTCCTTTCCTTTCACTACTTCTATGTATATTAATTTATTTTATAAGGTTGTATAATATAAAATTATTGTTAAATAACAGAGGTTAACATAAATTTTTCTTTGATATGGGAATGATTTTCTCAAAAAAATTATTGAATCCAAAAGTGTCTAGAAAACACACACAAGATACAGAATGTTTTGCAAGGAAAGAAAAGAGAGAGTATAGTAGAGAATAGTAAGAATGTGTAGCATCTTATTCATGATATGGACCTCCTATTCATAGGACCTAGTCAGTCCTGATATCATTAGTCTCTAAAAGGATCTTTTACTAGTTACAAAAGTATTCTAATATAATAAGACAGACAGATTGATCCAGTCATTAAGAATTATTTTGCCCGCTCGCCCAATTTGACTGAAAGCCGATCGTCGTCTTGTGAAAAATCCTCAGCTTCGGATCAAAATCAGAAGATTATGTAAACTTGTAGACTTGAAAACGAAATTATTGTGAAATATTAGTTCTTTGAAGAGAGGAGCTCATCTTCTAACGAATGTATAATCACACTTACAATATTAATTTAAATAGGGATTAGTTTCTATATTCATCGTCCTTTCGCAGATTATTTATTTATGCTACAAACCTCGATTCAGCGACTGGTAACGAAAGTCAACCACAACGAGCTTTCTGAGCCAGACTAGTGCTGACCGTCGCTCCAAGCCGTACTTTAACAACTTAATTTCTTTTAAATCCGTAATCATTTAGTTATATATTATTTTTTAAAAAAATTCAAGAAAGATTGACATATTACTACTTAACTCTTATGTATTTACATATCTAGCATCAAAACTTATATATATATATATGAAAGATCTTCTAAATTCAAATTCATGATCATCTCAAATTTCATCAAATTTATAATCAAAATGAGCGTCTCGACAAGAAGAACTCAATGAGTCTAAAATTGGAGCCAAATAAACACTTAAAAATAAATCATCATTCTTCTCTCCTTTTTCATTTTCTTTGACATCATTAAAATCAATATATGCTTAATTATTGTTGAGAATTGAGGGCAAAGAAACTCAAATTCAGAAGAAGAACACAAAAATTTAATGAGGTTCTACAAAGATGTCTACATCCTCGGGAGCAGACGGTGACTTTTTTTTTTCAATTTAGAAAAAGAGTACAGAATATGTTACAAACAGATATAACAATATGTAATTACAGAATTAACTCTGTATCGTAACGCGGGGCATTGTCCCTGCACCACCAACCCACAAAACGTAACTTTCTCGATTGGACAGATGCTTCTGCATTACTCCACTCTCGAGCGCAGCAGAGCTCTGTCCCTTATCTAGTATATGAGTCATACCTAACAATTATAATAAATTATAAGATTTTTTAATTTCCAATTACATAAATGAAAACTGATTGCATATTAATATAATTATGATTTCAAACTATAAGTACTTCCAAATGACTAAACATCAGGTACAATGATTCATAATGAGATTTTTGAGGCATTGGACACTCTCAATTGATCAATCATAGAACCAAATATAAAAACTAAAATTTTAGTGCTAGATTTGTAAATACAAGAATTGAGTGGCCTATATGTGGATAATATACGTATGTATGAAGGTGTAAGAGCATTATTGGCGTACATTGAATGCAAATTTCGCCATATGTTGTCGTCTGGACTTGATTAGGGAGGTATAGCTGTCGCTGTTCCTCGAGTTTGTTGTGGAAATAATTAATGAGTGGAAAAAGGGGGGGGGAATGGTTATGCATATTGATGCATATAGCTTTTATAGGGCTAAGCCTGACCGCTGATACCAAGTCTGGCTTATATGGCAGCGTAGGCGGAGTATTAGCCCTCTTAATTCCCCCCATTTTGAACCCTAGAGGTATCGAGATGCCTACATGCAGACACGTGACCTTTAGCACTCATCTCACCCTCCTTGATCATATAAATTTTTTTTTATAGATTGTTAATTATTTGTGCGGAAGAAATTTCAAGCCATGTCACTAAAAAGATCGCATTATGTCATGTGTGTAATGGTGTGGTGCGATTCATATCGTTATCCGTATATCTGGACAACACACATGATACATTCAAAATGTTGTGATGACTCACAATTACTAGACTAATGCAAGAGGCATACTTGCAATTCTATCAAAGCTGTTAAAGAATTATGGAAGCTTCCGATTTGTGAACCGGGTCTATTTGTGCAAGACTCATTAGTTATAAATAATGAGAAACACTTGTACGGAATGTGTGAGGAAAGTAAATCAGTTTTTTAGAGAAAGAAGATGATAGCTTGTAGAGAGTAGGGAGAGAATCTTGAAGATCTTGTATTAAGGTAATTTGAGAGAGAGAGAGAACATGACAGTATGAGAACTCATTTCTTAATATAAAAGTAATGTAAATCTTTTTTTATTGTTTTAATGGATTTCATAGTTGATTTTTCTTCCGTCAATGTAGATCATATGGACCGAACCACGTAAAATTCTATTCATGTTCTTGGTTACATTCTTGTTTTCTTGTTCTATGTTCTTTAAGCTAGAATTCAGTTCTTTGTGTTGCTCGTGGTGAGTTTCTATCGTCAATAGTGATCGGTAGTTCCATCAACACAAAATCACAAACACGAGCAACAGATGAGCTATTAGGCAGGGAAAATGGGTGCCCAATGATGGTGAAATTAAGGCCAGATGTAATTTGCAAAAGTGATGCAATATATAGGAGTATTTATTGAGCATATTTAGAGCAACTTGTTTTTTTTATTTGAATTATGGCAATTAAAGTACTAGCCTAATTTTAGTCATTGATAACATTCTAAAAAGTATGAAACTGATGCTTGTATTAAATCATTTATGTGAGTTTAAACTCTCATTAATCTTTGTTATAATTGTGCAAAATACCAAAATTAGTAAATAAATCTTATGCGATTTCATATCATGAAATAAATTCCAGATATAGGATAAGATTTTGAAGAAAAAAAAAATATTTATCAGTGAGTGAAAACTTAAACATAGATTTCATGAATGAAAAGGAAATTAGAATTGAGCACATTGCTCAAGTTAGCGGAGCTCTTAACTGTTTATTGCTCTGCTAACTTATTTATAGTTGCAATAATGGACATGTAGAAGGATGGTGGTGAAGCAACCACTACAATCATTATTGCAAATAATGTTTGTGATTGATCACAAGCAATTAATAATAATCACAACAACTCTCAATCGATCATAGATTCATATTTACAAAGCCTAGGAAAGGTGAAAATGGCGAGTACGCATCCAACAAATATTCATAATCTGACATGAATCTCAAGGCATGACTGAGATTTCGAGATAAACTTTTGAGCAAGAAAAAATTAAATTTCGATTGAGAGTCATCTAGAACTTCATTTTCAACAAACTTACAGTCAAACTGATCTTCTCCAATAGACGGACTCCATGCTACCAATGCTGATCCAGTTTGAACCAAATTAAGCCTTGATCAAACTATTAAACCGTTTTTGGAAACTTTCTGGACACATTTATAAGGTAAATCGGATGAAGAATCTAGCGATTTCATGGTCAAATCGAGTGTCTCGATAAGATAAATCTAATGAGCTCAAGATCGCTCAAATTCTAATATCGTCAAGGCACTCAAATGTACATTAACCGTCGTCAAATCAAAGCAAGCCCTTTGAGCCTTCTGATTAAAGTAATTCATATTCATGCATTAATTGCACCCATAACTCTTTGAATAAAACCTCACCCCTATCATGGAGGGGGGAGCTTGAGGATTAGGAGAGAGTTTGAAGCTTTAAGGAGCTGAAATCCAACATCACTTCTGCCGTCGTCGACCATCGCTAACTACCGTCGACTATCACTTGATAGCTGCCGCCNAAGAATCTAGCGATTTCATGGTCAAATCGAGTGTCTCGATAAGATAAATCTAATGAGCTCAAGATCGCTCAATTCTAATATCGTCAAGGCACTCAAATGTACATTAACCGTCGTCAAATCAAAGGAAGCCCTTTCAGCCTTCTGATTAAAGTAATTCATATTCATGCATTAATTGCACCCAGAACTCTTTGAATAAAACCTCACCCCTATCATGGAGGGGGGAGCTTGAGGATTAGGAGAGAGTTTGAAGCTTTGAGGAGCTGAAATCCAACATCACTTTTGCCGCCGCCGACCATCGCTAACCACCATCGACTATCACTTGATAGCCGCCGCATATCGTTCTCGGTTGCTGCTCGTTCCTCGCAACAAGCTCCTCTGAGCATCGATGTTATAACTCGGGAGACTTTGTAACATTTCCCGCCTAAGGGACAATGGGTTGTACTTGTTATATTTAGTTTATAATAGATCTCTTCAACTGGATCAGACACCTTAAGTTTTTTTCTTTATTGATTTTTCACATAAAAACTTTTGGCGTCGCTATTGGTGGTGTTTCTTCTATCTGAGTGAGTATTGAATTCCCGTGCAATGCAAAAACGATAATCTATTATTCTACCGCTGCGAATCTTCTAGCAGCACACATCAATGTTATATATATATATATATATATAACATATAAATTTTTTTTCTCGGTTATACTATACAAATTAATCAAATAGATAAACAAGACATCTAAAATGCATACAACAATATGCAAACAATATTAGAAACACTAACAGACAATTTGTTTGTCATCGATATTGAAAACACAACAATTCAACATTATTATTTTACTTAAAACTTAAGGCTGAGTGAATATGATGCTAAGACAATATTAGGAACATATAAGAATTCAAATTTAATTTGTCCTTAACAAATTAATAAAAACCTAAAGCTACCTAAACATTCTACTTGACATCATCAGTCTAGCATTTGCAAACAATCAAAATACAACGAGCAAAGAAAACACCTACTATTCAAGATTGTCATCACAGTTATGACTCAACAATGTGAGATTTTGAGAGCCCATTGTCAAAAGAGTTGTTGAGGGTCAATTGCCAGTCCTCAAAGCCTATAATAGTTGGATAAGGATATCGGTCGGGGGTCAGAGCAGCAGAGAGATGTAATGTTGGTGGCATGAGACCTGAAAATTCTATAATTTGCAACAGATATCGACCAATCACAAATCTCATCACAAAATTCAATTATATTAAATTGGTTATACTGCCCTTGACTATTTCAACTAACATAAAATGACAATATGTTGTGTATCCGCACAAATGATTCTAGCATTATATTAAGATTCTTCGCTCTCATGTAAATTTTAATTATATAAATCATTCATTTACTGAAGACATAAACAGTTGTAAAACTTCCAGTTAATTAATGTATCAAAAATAATCAGTCCCCAAGGTTCAACTTGAGTAAACGTGCAAAAAATTTAATGCACTAATTTTTGTTCAATTTTTCTGATCAGGTTTTGTCACCATGCATGCACCAATGAGTCGACGTACCTCGTACCACCACATTTGAAATTGATGGATCAAGAGGCGTTTACGTATATACTACCTATTCCTGTGTATTCACATATATATCTCTATTGGCTGAACATCACTTGTTATATTTATACTATCTAAATCTTGTTGAAATATAAACTTGATTTTAGTTGTTTAAATAAAGCCCAATAAGAGTCTAATTTCTAGAAGCATGTCCCATCCAGAAGCTTATTCTAGAATGTGTAATAGGTATGGAATTATTGTGTGGTAGGTATTGTATTATTGTGTGTAGGTATGAAATTGTTTATAATCATTAGATTAGAATTGTAGTGACACAATCCTAGCCATTAATTTAGGTGGTGTCACTAGTATAAATAGGGGTGAAGTCTTTGAGTTTGTATCAAGCCAAGAAAATATGATAAATAGAAGTGAAGTTTCTTCCATAAATTTTTAACATTTGTCAAATCCTAAAAGCTTCTTCATTCCATCAAAGTGGTATCAGAGATTAAAGGTTCCTTTATAGAGCAATGACAAACGGGTAATGTTTTCCTTCCAAGTCCTAATGCTTAAGGAAAGCATCTACGACAATTGAAGTATCAAGATGAAGACACTCCTTGAAGCGTATGACATTTGGGAGGTTGTGGAGAAATGCTACGATAAGCCAAGAGACGAGTCCGCTCTATCCACAACACAAAAGGATAGCTTAAGAGACTTGCGAAAGAGAGACAGGAAGACTCTTTTCCTCAATTATCAAGCTTTAGATGAAGATGGTTTTGAGAAGATCTCAAGTGCTACTTCGGCCAAGCTAGCATGGAAGAAGCTCGAGGTCTTGTATAAGGGAGAAGATAATGTTAAAAAGGTACGACTTCAAACATTTGATGCTTTGCATATGAAAGAATGCGAGTTGATCTCCGATTACTTTTCTAGAGTCATTATCATTTCCAATCAACTAAAAAAATGGTAAGAAGTTAGAAGATGTGATTATCATGGAAAAGATTCTTTAATCGTTAGATTCAAAATTTGATAGTATCACAACCATTATCGAAGAGATCAAGAATTTACAAGTCATGACGATAGAGCAACTTTTGGGTTCATTGCAAGTCCATGAAGAAAAGAAGAAGAAGAATGAAGAGATTGCGGAATAATTTCTCAAGACGAATCTTCAACCAACTCAGAAAGATAAAAGTTTCAACAAGCCAACATGAAAGATGTAGTGGACAACGATGAGGTCATGCTAGCAAGCAAGGATGGGGTACCAACAATAATTATGAAAAAGGAGAAAGATCTAAAGAGGACGTGGACGAGGGTGCTCAAACTCGAGGTATGATAAATTTCACATTAAGTGTTGTAATTGTAACAAGTTCGGACATTATGCGAAAGAATTTAGAGCACCTAAGAGCAAAGTTAATGAAAGAGTCAACTACATAGAAGAAAAGAGAGAAAAAGATGACACTCTATTACTAGCACACAAGGGCAATGAAAGAGGTGAAGATAGTACATGGTACCTGGACACTGTTGCAAGCAACCGTATGTGTGGGAGACGAAGCATGTTCGTGGAGCTTGACGAATCAGTATGCGACATTGTGTCTTTTAGAGATGAGTCAAAGATAGAGGTGAAAGACAAATGTAATATTCTCATCAGCCAGAAAAATGAGAAGCATCAATTTATTTCTAATGTTTACTTTGAGCAGGATGTGAAGAGCAACATCTTGAATTTAGGGCAGCTCTTGGAGAAAGGATATGATATTCACTTGAAAGAAAGTACTCTCTTTTTAAAACACAATATTGGTAACTTGATTGTTAATGTGTCAATGTCTAAAAATAAAATATTCTTGCTCAACATTCAAAACGATATTGTCAAATGTCTCAATACTTGTTATAAAGATGCTCCTTGGTTCTAGCATCTTCCATTTGTGCATCTCATCTTCGGAGGACATGAATTTCTTTTAAAGAAAGAGATGGTGATATGATTACCTTACATCAACCATCCTGATCAAATATGTGAAGGATGTTTACTTGAAATGCGCTTCAGGAAAAGCTTTCCAAGGGAGTCAAGTTCAAGAGCCCAAAAACCTCTTGAGCTCATACATACAGATATTTGCGGTCTAATAAAGTCAAGCTCACTTGGTAAGAGCAACTATTTTATTCTCTTCATAGATGATTTTTCACGAAAAACATAGGTGTATTTCTTAAAATAAAAATCAAAGATTTTTTGAATATTCAAGAAGTTTAAGGCAGATGTAAAGAAAAAAGTGGTCTCAAGATCAAAGCTATACGATATGATCGAGGAGGAGAATTCACTTCAAAAGAATTTCAAGAATTCTATGAAGCCAACGAAATACGTCGACTTCTAACTGTTCTAAGATCCCCCCTAACAAAATGGAGTAGCAAAAAGCAAGAATAGAACCATCCTTAACATGACAAGGAGCATGTTAAAAAGCAAGAGATTACCAAAAGAGTTTTTACATAAGCAGTTGCATTTATTATTTATTTGCCTAACCGATCACCAACAAAAAGTGTTGGGAAAGACACCACAAGAAGCATGGAGTAGAATGAAGCCCAACATTTCTCATCTACGAGTTTTTCGATGCATAACTCATGTATATATACCTGACGAGAAAAGAAGCTGGATGACAAGAGCGAAACGTTAATTTTCATTGGTTACAACACCAACTCGAAAGGCTATAAGCTATACAATCCAAATACAGGGAAGACAATCATCAGCAGAGATGTCATATTCAATGAAGGACAAGAATGGGACTAGGGACTATATGATGATGACTGCAACTTTTTCCCATATTTTCCAGAAAAAGATTCAGAGCAGCCAAGGATCGAGCAAGCAAGAGAAGAGTCTATTGCTCCATAAACAACATTGAATACAAGTACTCAAAGTGACTCATCGTCATCAACTTCAAGAGAAAATTCAAGTGAAAGAGTACCATATTTCAGAAGATTACAAGATCTTTATGAGGTAACTAAGAATCAAGATAATCTCACTTTTTTTGTCTCTTTGTCGACTGTAAGCCTATGGATTTCCAAGAAGCCATACAAAGCAAGAAGTGAAAAGATGCAATGGATGAAGAAATCAAGGCAATCGAGAAGAACGACACGTGGGAGCTAGCTTCACTTCCTAAAGGGCATAAGGCAATTGATGTGAAGTGGGTGTACAAAACAAAGAAGAATTTCAAAGGAAAAATCGAAAGATACAATGCAAGATTGACAACAAAAGGCTATAGTCAAAGAGTAGACATCGACTATGATGAGGTATTTGTCTCTGTTGCTCGATTAAAAACTATTAAACTAATCATCTCTTTGGCAGATTAAAATAAGTGGAGAATACATTAAATGGATGTAAAATATGTCTTCTTGAATGAAATACTTGAAGAAAAAGTCTACATTCAGCAGCCATTAGGATATGAAGTCAAAGGACAAGAAGACAAAGTTTTAAAGCTAAAAAAGGCTCTCTACGGGCTGAAGAAAGCACCAAGAGCATGGAATAGCCGAATAGACAAGTATATGTAAGAGAAAGGCTTCATAAAGTGTCCTTATGAGCATGCTCTTTACATCAAGAATGAGGATGAAAATGTCTTAATTGATTGTTTATATGTCAATGGCTTGGTCTTCACCGTAAACCATTTGAGCATGTTTAAAAAGTTCAAAGAAGCGATGACAAATGAGTTTGAAATGACATATATTGGGTTCATGTCATACTACCTTGGCATTGAAGCCAAGCAAATAAAAGATGGGATTTTCAACTCTCAAGAAGGTTATGCAAGGGAGATATTGAAGAAGTTCAAGATGAATAATAGACGACCTATAAAAACTTCTATAGAATGTGAAGTCGAGCTATTAAAGTATGACGAGGGAAAAAGAATTGATCCAACAGTTTTCAAGAGTTTCGTTGGAAGTTTGCGCTACTTGACATGCACAATGTCTGATATTCTTTATGCTGTTGGATTTGTCAGTCGCTACATGGGGACTCCGACTGCTACCCACTTGAATACCGCTAAAAGAATTATGTTTTATATCAAATGTACAATTGATTCTGATTTACTTTATTCATCATCTAACAATTTCAAGCTTGTAGAATATAGCGACAGTGATTGGGTTAGAGACATGAATGATAGAAAGAGCACTACCATGTTTTTCATAGGAGGCACTGCTTTCACTTAGATGTCAAAGAAACAACCAATTGTCACTCTTTCTACTTATGAAGTAGAGTACGTGGCTGCAATCTCATGTGTTTGTCATACAATTTGGCTTCGAAACCTATTAAAGAAGTTAAGTTTACAATAAGAAGAGACGATCAAGAATTGTATCAATAACAAGTTTATAATAATGTTAGCAAAGAATCCACTTTTCCACGATATAAGCAAACAGATAAATACGCATTATCACTACATCAGAGAATGCATCGAATGAAATGAGATACAAGTGCAGTATGTGAAGTCTCAAGATCAAGTTGCAGATATTTTTACCAAGCTACTTGAGAGTGAAAACTTTATTAAAATGAAAATTTTACTTAGAGTCATAAATTCAAGTTTAAGAGGGGGTGTTGAAATATAAACTTAATTTTAATTATTTAAATAAAGCACAATAAGAGTCTAATTGCTAAAAGCATGTCTCATCTAGAAGTTTATTCTAAAATGTGTGATAGTTATGAAATCATTTATAACTATTAGATTAGAATTGTTGTGGCATAGTCTTAACCATTAATTTATGAGGTGTCACTAGTATAAATAAGGGTAGAGTCTTTGAGTTTGTAATCAAACCAACAAAAGGTGATAAATAGAAATGAAGCTTCTTCCATAAATTTTTAACCTTTATCAAATCCTAAAGCTTCTCCATTCCAACAAATCTTTCATATCACATAAAAACTATCATTATTTTTACAGTGAAAAGTCACAAAGGAAACAGCTGATGGGGAAGGTAAAATAGTTCAGCATGCAACGGGGACTTAGCTTTGTGCACAGAAGCTCCGTCCACTCATCGGGTTTTGGTTGCTTTTCCAACGCGTTGCTTTAGAGTTCTCTGTTGAGAAATGGGAAGAACAACACTACAGACTTCTACAAAACCTTTGATGTATATGGAGCTCCTGCTGCATTATTGTACAATGAGTACATATTATTTATATATATATATATATATATATATATATATATACAAATAAGTATGAGATAAAAGAAATATTGGATCAGAGGTAGTTTGGATTTTCGAGCGCATGGTAGTAAAGAGGTGGCCCTGCTGCAGCCTGCACAGTTTCGGCTTTATTTGGATCTTCAAATAGCTTTGTTATTTCTAACATTTCCTTATTTTGTTTGTTGCATTCATTCAACATTGGCTGTGCTTCATATATCTCGATTGGTCATTATATTTAAAACTTCATATTTTTTGCACAGGATATTGCCCACGAAATATATGGAGGCGATCCATGTATTCCTAAATGTCATAGGTGGATAACTTCTTTCTTTTGAAATATATATTTTGAGTTATAATTGCGTATTCGCTTGCAACAGTCATTGCCAGCCCCAATTGCGAAAAATGAGAATTGCGTGGGCAGTCCATAGCCAGCATAATTTTTTTTTCTCCAAAAATAATGTCAATCTATAAAATCAGTGTGCAAATACTAGGATGCCTCCTAGAAACGACGGATTGTATGGTCTGAATACAACGAAAAGCATGTAAGGATCGTTGCACTGGTGCTCAGATTTAGTATTAAATAAGTAAGTATTCTCACATTATAGACAGATGCGGGCAAAAATGTTAGTTATATTAAGAAAAAATCTTAAAATATATGTACACAAATAAAAAAATTAATTGAATTGGTAGATATTATGATTATAGAAAGATAAATATCTTTTGCATTCATAGAATAAAATGGGTTGGAGAAAAAGCTAAGAAGAATGATGACTTATATTTTAAACTTTGATATTTAGATAGGAGTCGAACTAGAAATGGTGTAAGTGTAATTATATATAAGAAATTGAAAGTAATGTTGTAAAAATTAATAGAATTGAACATAAAATTATAGAGTTAAAAAATTATTGTTGATACTAAGATTCTTAATATTGTAAGTGTTCATGCTACTTGAATCGATTTAGATATATATTTAAAAGAAAAATTTTGGAATAACCTAAAAGAATTAATACAAAGGATGCCTCTTAAAGAAAGAACTTTTATTGGATATTTAAATAGACAGGTTGTTAGAGTGATAGAAGATTTCAGAAATATTCTAGTGGCTAAGGTTTTGGAGTGACAAATAAAATAGGTAAAATTATATTAATTTTGTTTTCAGAAATCAAAAAGGAAAAACTCTTATAAATAAAAGTAATTGGTGGTGGAATGATAATGTACAAGAAAAGATAAAGTATAAAAAATTTTGTTATAAAAATTAGTTTAAATATGAAAGCTCAATGAATCGAAAAAAATATAAGGTGACTCATAAGGAGTCTAAGAGAATAATTTGTGATGCTAAAAATTCTACTTTTAGTAATATTTATATTATATTAGATATGAAAGAGAATGAAAGATATATGTATAAACTAGCAAAACAAAGGGATAAGAAAAGTAAGGATTTAGTCTAAGGAAAGTGTATTAAGAATGAAAAATGAAAAGATTTTAAAGAAAATGAAAGATGAAAAATCAAAAGGACCTGATGATATTCCAATAGAAGTGTGAAACTATTTAGAAGATGTAGGAATTTCTTGACCTACTAAAATTTTTAATATTATTTTTAAAACTACAAATATGTCTGAGGAGTGGAGAAAGAGCATTTAGGTCCCAATTTTTATGATTAAAAGGAATGCACAATAGTGTATAAATTATGGGGAATTAAGTTAATGTGTCATACATTATAATTATGGGAGAGTGTAATTGAGCATAGGTTAAGATATGATATGAAGATTTAACAAAATCAGTTTGGATTTATATCGGGCAAGTTTACTATGAAAGCTATATATTTATTGAGAGGTTTGATGGAGAAGTACAAAGAGAAGGAGGATCGATCTACATATGTTTTTCATTGATTTAGAAAAGACTCATTGTAAAGTGTCAAGAGAAGTATTTTAGAGAGTTCTAGAAAAAAAGGTGTTCATAAAACTTACATTCAAGTCATTAAAGATATGTATATTATAGATATTATTTGCGTTCGAACATAAGGAAGGTTAACCATGTATTTTCCTATTTCAGTTGGATTACATCAGTGATTGACTTTAAGCCCATATCTTCTTGCTTTAGTTATGGATGTTCTTACTGGACATTGACAAAAGGATGTATCTTGGTTTATGTTTTTTGTCGATAGCATCCTTATTGTGGATAAGACTAGAGAAAGAGTTGAGGAAATTTTTGAACTATGGAGGTCAACTTTAGAGTCTAAAGGCTTTCATTTGAGTATATTTAAAATATATACATGGAATGTAAATAGTTAATTGTAAAATTAGAAACGAGGTTGTAACAATGAGTGATAAAGTCATTAAAAAGAGTGAACATTTTAGATATATGATTATATTATTCAAAGTGATGGCGATATTGAAAGTGATGTTATTAGTAGAATTCAAGTTGGATGGTTGAAATGGAGAAATGCATCAATCCTATTGTGTGTGATAACAATGATCGCTTAAACTTGAAGGAAATTTTTATAAGATGGTGGTGGGACCTGTAATGTTTTATGGTGCAGAATGTCGGTCTATAAAAGGGAAGCAAAAAACTAAGTGTTGTTGAAACGAGAATGATTAGGTGGATGAGTGCCTTTACACTTAGAAGCAAAATGCAAAATGAATATATCTGCTAAAGGGTTGTCACAGCTCCAATGACAAACAAAATTAGAGAGAGTCGTCTTAGATGGTTTGATCATACTAAATGTTGACCATCTTATATTTTCTTAGGAGAGTGGTTGTTTTAGATTTGACTTATGTTAAGAAATGTAGAGGTGGACCTAAAAATACTTGGACATATATAAAAAATGATCTTAATATATTAGAATTCAATGAAATATGACACTCAATTAGATACAATAGAGAAAAAAGATTCATGTAGTTGACCTCACTTAGTGGGATAAAAGCTTGTAGTTGTTGTTGCTTGCATGTTTTTTTTTATCCTTTCTTCTCATATTTATCCTTCTTTAAGGTAAAATATTCCATCGAATTTCAAAAGTCACATAACTAAAGAAGGGGGTCTAACATATCTCCCTTGAGCAAAAGATGCAAGGCTGTAGGAGGAAAATTATCTAAGAAAACTATTTGAGATTGAGCACCTTCTTTGGTTAGACAATCTGTTGGCCTGTTACCTTCCCTAGGAATATAAGTCCACTGTATATTCATAAAATGAGAGAGCTGACCAATTTGCTTGAGCTGGAGATTAAATATGCCCATGTGAAGAGGTCAAAGAAGAGCTGCATTTCCAGAGAATCATAGAGTCTATCACAACAAGAAGGTTTCTCCAATCCAAAGAGAAGACAATCCTAAGAGCAGCCATGATAGCCTCAGCCTCAGCCTGTAAAGGAGAGAAAGCAACAATGGGAGCTGATAGCATGAGCAAAGCTATGCCATTATGATCCCTGAAGACTCTCCCAATCCCAACAGCAGTGTATCAAAAAACCTACCATCAATATTGATTTTGATCCAATTGAGCTAAGGCTTCTTCCAAAAAACCAGCTGTGATAGCTGCCTTAAAGTCTGAGCAGCCATGATAGCCTCAGCCTCAGCCTGTAAAGGAGAGAAAGCAACAATGGGAGCTGATAGCATGAGCAAAGCTATGCCATTATGATCCCTGAAGACTCTCCCAATCCCAACAGCAGTGTATCAAAAAACCTACCATCAATATTGATTTTGATCCAATTGAGCTAAGGCTTCTTCCAAAAAACCAGCTGTGATAGCTGCCTTAAAGTCTGAACAGGTCTGATAATGTTCTTGGACAAAAAATTTAGAACAGCCAGAAATATGTCCTTGATCCCACCATAAATGATCACCTTTTGAAGATGAGCAAGTGTATGGCTAAAATTTGAAGTAGAACTCTCCCATTGGTTAGCATGCTTCATGTTGTTTCTAGCCATTCAGATGAACCAACAGATTATAGCAGGAAGTATTTTAAAAACAAGAATGGTAAGCTGAGATTAATCCACAAAATAGTCCCTGATGGAAAAGTAGCCCCTCCGGGGCATATTAGACCACAGTAACTCAGCAATACAACTCCAAATCTCCAAGGCATACCTGCAAGACAAAAAAATTTGAGGAAGGGACTTTTCTTCACATCTGTACAAAATGTGAGAAGGACCCTTCAACACATCTTCATAATTGGATACTATTCTTTCTAATGTGTTGCGCAATTAAATGTGGGGAAGTATCATGTTGTACTGATTTGAGGATGACCATTTTCGTAATTTCTTTCTTTTGCTATATTTATTTTGAGTAATAATTTATTATTTGCTTGAACGTTAGTTGGATGCTATTCTTTCTAATTTGTTGTGCAATTAGAAGTTGGGAAGTTATCTACATGTACTGATTTGAAGATTGGATTGTTATTATGGTAACTTCTTTCTCTTGCTATATTTATACCATGAAATTTGATGATAGGCTTACTTGTGTGATTGATTAACTGTAAAATCGGTAAAACTTAATTTTTTTTCTTATTAGCTTGTGACGTTCTTATCCAAATGTTTACATATACTAACTTCCATCTAAATAGAATTAAGTATCGAAATTAGAAGTTGTCAAACTATTAATTTGATTTTGTGTACATGATCTTGTGATCCTTGTCCTAAATCTGCATCAGAAAGCATTAAAACCTAATTTATGGCGTTCCAAAATAATACACAAAACATCCTTTAGTTATGAAGTAGAATGCTAAATCTAGGACTAAAACCCCAAGCCAAAAAGGAAGCAGTCATCATCAAAACTTACTAATCATCGTGAAGATCAAACTCAAGACTAGGCTGGAGCAAATTTCGCTGTTTTACCGGGTTTCTAGACTTTCTCGGTTTCTTCCCAAGGGTGACCCCATTAGTATTTTGCTTCCGGTTGAAGATAGGGATCTTCTCTTGCTCTCGTGTCTTCCCTTAGATCATGAAAGAAATTTGCCCGGAAAGAGTAACTTCCGTTGTCTTGAGTAATGTGCTGCTGTTTTGAGTTTGGGTAAGCGAAGAGCGGGTGGATCATGGGTGTGGAGCACCCAAGTCTAAGAAGTAGGAAGTCTGAACTGCACCTATCCGCAGCGATCAAACAAAAAGCCCCTCTTTCCCCGGGCATTGGGCAAGGATTCGATTCGTTAAGCAGGAAAGACTTTGCACTTTCATGTTTTGCCAAACTAGAAAATAATCGGCACTAAAAAATGAATACAAACTGTGTAGCCTCTAGAGTACGGAAAAGTGATGCTAAACAAACTCCTCAATTATCATTTGCAAAGTAATCCAACAGCCAGAATATTCCAACCACTTAAAATTTGCCAATTAAGAAACAAGGATCTGATAAAACATAATTATAAATTAAAAAAATGAATAATAAAAAAGTTAAATGTTTGATCACTGCATCACTATGTCCATGACCGCTATTATGGAAAATAAACTTTAATATGTGGCCTCAATGTGATGCCTCATTTCATCACTCTGAGGGAGTCAGAGAGAGGGGGAGGAAATGAGCAGTCAATAACATGAAAGGGTGTGTGTGTGTGTGTGTGTTTGTAAGTTTATTATTTAAATGTTAAATTTATGTGCATTTGAAATCAGGATTGAACCTATTGAGTCTCGAATTCAGGGGAAGATAGACGTCAATGTTGCAAAGGAGAACAAGATACTTGAGATAAATGTTAGGGTTCAATGTTATTTTAATGGAATTTAATGTAAAGAATTTATATGGATTTTAGTTTGCAAATCAAAACTGTAAAGCAGGAAAGAAGAATTTACAACAGTAAATGTGGGGTTAAAGAGGATTCTAAAGGAATTGTGGTCTTGCAATAAGAGGAATTGAGATATGCATCTAATTTATGTTAATTGAATACTGAAAAGAATGTTAATATGAAATTATGTTAATTTATGTTTGGAAGACTAGCAACGACTTTGGGCTCATTTATGTGTGTAAGGGAGAAGTGCTATTGAGAAGGATATATTCGGGTAAAATTAAGAGTTATTCTACTTTTAAATATATTACCATAAAAAACTAATAATCAGATAAACTATTCATCCCTAATAATTAAATACTACATTATGTCAAATAAAGATATGAAATTGCAGTGATAAATTAATAATACTACATTAATTAAGTGGTGGATTTAAATAAACTCCTATTATTATCAAATTTCATAAAATGTTTCACTTAAATAAACTCCTAATATTATTACAGATCATTTAATTAATTTACCAACAATAATAATTTATAATTGATGATTGGTATTCTATTGTAAAAGATATTACAGAACTTTAAAACAAGTAAAGATCATAAGAAAGCAAAGTGAGTACCCATACTCTTATGTTATAGTAATATTTTGTTGTTTTGACAATATACTTATTGATATTGCTATATTTATACCACTGCATGCCCATACTTTATGGTTCTAATGAATTTTTTTCATATTGTTGGAGAGACATGTATACTCAGTATTGTTTAAATAGATATTGATTCGTGTATAAGTATATTTTTGTTATACAAATGAGAATGAAAAGATAATTACTAGATATTATTTGCTATAGTATGTTTGAATATGTATGCTTGGCTATTATGGAGTTTCTCATTTATGATATTAGCAGGGGAATGTTAAGATACACGTGCACATAAATGAAAAATGATATCGATATTAAAGTATCATAACTAGTACAATTTTTAGACGGTGCTCCTATGACAGTTGTATATACATAGAATGATATAGATATATGTTATTTATATAATAACACAATGAATAACATGAAATATCGCAAGTAATCATATTCATAAATATTTAAATGTTGCATACTGATTTATTAAAATTTTAACTAACATCCATATTATTTTTTTTCTTATATTAATGTAGTTTAGGAGTATGAGGATTCACTGACTTTGGTTAGTTCACTATTGTTTTAAACTAACTTTTCATGTGTAATTAATTGACTAAAAGATGAGCAATAGAACATAACATATTTATAGAAGAGGCGGATAACCTGTAATGAGATAAATTAAATTGTAGTGATATAATTTTATTTTATTAAGGACTCATTCATTTGTTAAATATTAGTTATAGAAAACGAATATAGGAAAATTAATTTCTGTCGTCCGACAGTCTGTACTCATTTTAATTAATTTCAAACCCCGGATCGAGTTGTGACACTCAATCTCTTTAGAAAAATCTCCTCTAATGGATCTGGGAGGAGGAAGGAGGATCATAAATACAACTCTAACATCTAAGGAAATAGTTCAATAAGTATCCTGGAGAAGATAAGTGCTGAAAAATTAAGCTCCATGAAATGATTAAAAAAAAGACAAACAGTTCTAACCATGTTCTACATGAAAAAGAGACCATCTCTCTGGTTTATCACCACTGACGTAAAATCAGTTTGTGGAAGATTATTGTCTCTGATAATAGCATTTAAAGGATCAAATTTCCTGTACAAATACAGCTTCTCAGCTTTGATGCTTTTGGTCCCATACTCCATCACATTTGATCCAACATTAAAAATTCTAAAATTCAATGTTCTTACCTTCACCTGCATAGGAAGAAAGTGAATCATAATCTATTACATTAGAAAACTCAAGAGGGAATTCAAATTGTGATGCATTTTGTGATGACAAATTCCTGTTTAGTACTGCTTCTCGATTGTTTCCAGCTTTACATCTGCAGTTGAGCAAACAAGATTAACATACCCAATTTTAGAAACATTTCAATAAAGAAAATAAAAGAAATAGATAGAACAATATCTTTCTTAGATAATTTCAAAGTAGAAAAGGAAGATAAAAAGTTAGACTATTCTAAGGAAAGTCTAGTCCGTGTTGGCGTGCAAACTAGTTATAGAGTATAAATCAAAAAGGTATAAAAGTTGGGCCTGCTAAAAAATATTCTAACATGTTTTCAACTAATAAGCATAACAGGGAAAATCATTTACTGTGTCAAAAAATACGTAGTTATTAACTATTTGATGATTTCATTTAAATGCTCGCATGACTTGATAAAATCTAACTGATGTAAGAACTCTCCAAAGCAGCCATCACTGTCTCAAGCAAAAAAAATTATTTTTGGTGAGGTCAATTTTCTCTCCTCTCTCATTCCTCCTTAGAGCCTAAGATCTAGTCTTAGAACATCCTCAAAGGCTACCCTAGAGGACTAGTGAATTGTTGAGACCTAAAAATTAGAACTTAAACCAAATCTTCACTCCATTTTATTTGAAATTTACTTGGTCTTAATCCTTAACTCATGATTTGGTGTTGAATTGATTATGGCTAGGGTATAAAAATTAAAGTTTAGTACCCCATATGACTTTGAACATCCATCTAAGTGACCCACTGAACCTAGAGACTCGACTTCATGACTTAGACACCTTTTTGACTTTTAGATTAACACATGGGCTAGGATTATTAGGGCTACCCATTGGTTTAGTCAACTTAGGGAATATCTTGGGAGGGCCACCTAATCCTTTCATAGCATAATCCTTTGCTTTGCGGTGTGCATAATTGGCTTAGTCTACGCATTGAACCATGGTTAAGCTAACCTTAAAAGGACAAATTAAAGTGATTAAAGATCAAAGTTAAAACTAATCATATCCAACAAAGAATAAATAATCAAATCAAACTCAAAATTCAATATCAAACTTAAATCTAATTCAAATCAAACCCAATAATCAAAGCACCTTAATTTGCAGCTTACTCGAACTTAAAATACCATAAATTAAATAAATAATTCAAACTACATAAATTTATACTTAAGCTCAATAATCAAATCACATATCAATTTTAATCCAAAATTTCATATAAATCGATACATAAATCTAATCTAAAATTTACGTAAATCCACACCTAAATTCAACTCAAAATCACACTTAAACTAACATTCATCCCAATCCAAACTCACACATTTTAAATCAAACATAAATCAACTTTAAACCCATTCACATTTAACACTAAAATTCAAAACAAATTCAACTTTAATTAAATCTCAAATCAATTTCAAATCTACCATAAAACTCAAACCCCAAATCAAACTCAAGCCTAAACCACTCAAATCTTCACAACATAACCTAAATCCTAGCCTATACTCTAACACCATATGGCCTAAATCCAACCCCACACTAAATCTACATCAAATCGAGCAAACCCCACATCCAAATCCTAGCCCAAATCAAACCAGGCCAAATACAAGCAAACCCAAACCTTACACTAAAGTTGCATCAAATCAGCCAAAACACAACTCAAATCCACACCTAAACCCAAGTGCAAACACAGGGTAACCCGACCTAAGCACGACCCAGCCCACTTGTAACTGAAATGACAACTTCACTCCTTCTCCCATAACTGATTTCTCATGTGGTAGCCTCTCAATGGTTTTGCCACCACTGCCAGGCCTCCCTTAACTTCCCCAGCACTGCCACTAAAAACTATACTTCTTTTTGTGCCAACAGAGAGCAATTCTTTAACTCTCTCTCACTTTCTCTCCCTTTTCTTTCTCTTTCTCACTCTATTTCCCTCTTTCCATCTCCTCCTCTATCCCTCTCTCTCACACCCAACTCTATCTTTCCGTACCTCCCTCTCCCACTTTATCTATCCCTCATGCTCTCTATCTCACCCTTCTATCTCCCCTACCTTCTCCCTCTCTCCGTCTCTCTTTCTCTCACACCTTATTGTTATCACTCTCTCCCTTTCTCTCCTACTCTCTCTCCATCTGACTTATCAATTCCTCATTTGTTTTCATCATAACAGGTACACAACATTCACACGCACAGAGAGAGAATTTCCATTGGAGCACCAAACATCCTCATTTGCCTTCCCCAATCCCAGACAACTTCCTCCAATCTTTCAATTCATCCCAATAGCTTCCCATGACCTAACACACCACTCCGAACCCGTACAGAACACATCTGATGTCTCCTTCCTAGAGCCCATTTCCCTCGCTCGAGAGCTTGATCACCATCCCCATACCAGCAAATTACCAGCGCCTCCACACGCCTCCCCCGCCGACCCCCCCC
>JXCR01038666.1:467693-556532 GCA_002079205.1 Phalaenopsis hybrid cultivar | reverse complement strand
CCTTTTGTAATTTTCCCTAAAAAATATTACTATTTTATGAAGGACTGGCTTAAAATACATATTTTTATGAGTAAGTTAGGATGTAAAATTCATGTTTAGGAGTTAGATATGTAAATGTACCGGACTTGTGTTGTGTGCATGTAATTTTTTTTANCTTATACTTTAATATTTATAAAAATCATATGAAAAATAAAGTTCATTATCTTGTTTTTAATAATCACCTTCATCTTTTCATTCATAAAATATGTGCTTAAAAGTGAAATTTTAGGTGTGAGATAGGTACTTCCATAAGAATTGTGTGCTGCCTTTTGTAATTTTCCCTAAAAAATATTACTATTTTATGAAGGACTGGCTTAAAATACATATTTTTATGAGTAAGTTAGGATGTAAAATTCATGTTTAGGAGTTAGATATGTAAATGTACCGGACTTGTGTTGTGTGCATGTAATTTTTTTTATTTTTTTATTTTTTGTTCATGTTGTGAACGTGGAAACGGAAAAAATAATAAATGTATGGAAATTATGAATCAAAGTTTTTTATGTTCATATGTTAATATAATAATTATTCTTTAATTTTTTATTCAATTAGCCTTAAAATTTAGTTAATTAAGGACAATTGAGTTTTTGCTATAATGATTAAAGTTTAAGAAAATAAAAAATAACAGAGGATGACAACTATTAGCTGGTATATACATATTGCAAGTAGAGATTGAACGAAATCAAGTGTTATTCTGTTTATTTTCAAAGCATTGATAGCAAAGATTTATAAATACATATAAATATATCCTAATATACATGTATTTATATAAATAATAAATAAATTTAACATTAAGTTATATTTTTTTTATAAAAAAAGATCAACCATAATATATAAATAAAAAACATATATATGTTCTGAATTTTATACCACTTAACTTCTTTTGCATTATAAAAAAACCTTATTTTTGATGTTATCAATCACACTTTGATGGATTTGACGGACTTTCTTTATTGTTGGAGAGCGTAACACATGTCTACAGCACTGTTGTACAAAAAATCAGATTTTTGAGTGGAGTTTCGCTGCAAATATAATTCATCCTGACTGCTATGAATCAGGCGTACTTGGCGACAGATTCGTGGCGACGGACATCACAATCCGCAACACATACGGGGCCGGCTCGCAGGGCGTCGCCCTTCTCTCCGGCTCCGACCAGTCCGTCTTCTATCGATGCAGCATCGAGGGTTACCAAGACACACTCTGCGTCTACACCCAGCGCCAATTCTACCGCCAATGCGACATCTATGGCACCATCGACTTCATCTTCGGCAACGCTGCGGTCGTCATCCAAAACTCCAACATTTTAGCCCGAAGACCACTCAAGGGAGAAGCCAACGTGATCACAGCTCAAGGCCGCACCGATCAGAACCAGAACACAGGCATCGTCATCCAATCCTCAAAAATTCTCGCCGCGCCGGATTTGAAGCCCGTGCGCCGGCAAGTCAAGTCGTACCTCGGCCGGCCGTGGCAGCTCTACTCGCGCACGGTTTATATGGAGAACTATATCGATAGCATAATTGATCGAGCCGGGTGGATTCCATTCAACGGAAACTTTGCTCTGGATACCCTGTTCTACGCTGAGTTCCAGAACAATGGGCCTGGAGCTAAAGTTCTGAGGTTTCGGGTGAAATGGAAGGGAGTTCATATCATTCGCCGGCCGTCGCAAGTGACGCAGTTCACGGTGGGGAACTTCATCGCCGGCGGGACTTGGTTGCCGTCGACGGGAGTGCCGTTTGATTCGGGGCTTTCATCTGGGAAATAATAGTAAAATTTGGAAATTTTGGGTTAAGGGGGTGCTGACAAATATTCTGTCATAATTAGCCTTATGCTTTATTTTTTTAGATGATTATTATTATTATTATTATTATATATGTGAAATTTATTTAAATTTGTACTGCATTTTTTTAAGGAGACTTAATAATTTTGTAATTTGTGTGGAGGCTGTTTGATTAAGGATTTGTTTGGGGCAGATGCAGTTTATTGAATAATCTGTTGATAAGCTGATTAAAAATAATCTACTGATAAACTAAGTATGGTGACTATTATAAATTTTTATTTTTTTTGAAAAGTCAGACCGCTGCCAGAAAGCTGTCATCGCACCTAGATAGGAGCGGTGTGAAAACACTATTTTCAGCGTTTTCAAAACGCATAAAATGACAAAACACAATTTACCTAAACAAGCTAGTTGTGTTTTCAAAACGCCACCGCACCAAATAAGTTGCCCTAAACGAGCCCTAAATGTGGGAATTTGCATACATGCCATTGGTTGCTAATTATGAATTTATGCGTTCAGTATTAAAATATACATTCATGTAATACTCTAATTATAAATGAAATTCAAAATCTTATTAACATTGATGTTTTTTTAAATAACGGGCTTTTTACATATATGAGCTTTTCGATATTTATATACTAGCACTTTAAAGTTTATATTTATGCTCATAGCACCTAGAACTTTTAAACACTCATAATAATAGCACTCTGTTAAGTTTTTCTTACTTTCATGTGCCCGTCATCTCAATGAGCTTTGCACTTTTTGGTTTTAATTATTCGCGGTGCAGAGAGGAATAAACGATCAGAAAGTGAGACCGAGTCGAATGGCTCCGACGCCCCATCATCACCGAAGCCAACTTCACAACACACTGTCTCCCTCTTGAGGATGGCCTCCCAAAATATTGGCAAGTGGCTACAATGTGGGATGGGAAAATTTTCTAATTTTCTAATTTGTGAAAAATTCTAAATTTTGTTTTATATTCAATGTACTTCAAAAAAAATATGATACATTCAACCAACTTTTCCCCAAACAAATGGTATATAATTAGTTAACTCCTTCACCATTCAACGGTTTCTTGTATTGGTGGTTTGCTTAGTCAAGGAGGCATTGTCTCACTCAAACGGTAACGTACAAGTTAAACCAAGCTTGCATTTCGATATTACTATATGATGTGATGAAGACCGTTAAGGTAAAGCATTTAAATTAGAGTTTTAATCAGATCGAACGTTTTAATTGGCATTTGTTTTCGTGCCTAATGGATGCTTCGATTATGGGAGGCTGCATGTGCTCTGCGTGCATTTACATACAGTATACATGCCACCTAATTCTTATATATTTACATATTTAACATCTGAAATTTATTTCTTATATTTATACCGTTGGAAGTATTTCATATCTCATAAATAATAATACAATCTGAACATTTAATAAGTGAAATACAAATTTTCATGCATAGGTAAGATTGTCTGTATATAAAAATCAAAATTTATGTGTTACATATGCAAATATATTGAAAGTGAATGGTACATGCAAATTTTGCTTTTTAAATCTTGTTATTTTACTAAGCATGAATTATATTCTTATATTGTTGGTTGATGAAGACATTTTTTTGGGGCGGCTGGAACTATTTGAAGAAGCGGTTGCACGCGAAATTTCTGTAGGAAACTGCTGTGAGAAAAATTGTGCAGTAGCTATGTTGCAATTGTTTCTAAAATAATCATATTGCCCTTCCATACACATAACAATAGAAATGAAATTCATAAATTTTGAAAATGTCATAAATTTAAAATATTACATTAACAGATATACGTCACAAAATAGCAAGTAACACAAAAATTATAATTATAGTATTAAAAAATAATATTATTTTAATGTTAATTTTAAATTCCAAATTATCAAGTCTACTTGACAAATTTTTTTTAAAGCTACTCCTCACATTTGATCACTATTGAAAGAAGACTCATTGAATTCATCAATTCATCTAAATAAGTGACAGTTCTCTGTTGATTTATTTTGAGACACCCATAAACTTTTCTCTCATAGATGGCTTTATATCGTAATATAAATACATAACATTACAATCCCAAAGATGCAATATATGACCATAAAGGCACTAGATAGTGATATTTTTTAATTGTAAATACACGACATCACAATCCCTTAGACTTGTATTTCCTGATAAACCAGAGTTTATTAAATAAAAATATTTCATATTAATGTTATAACAATATGTTCACAAGAAAAATTAAATACCAAGAACATCAATAATACAGAGATAAAGTTAAAAAGTAAGTGAAGTCTCAGAGTAAGTATAATTATATGAATAATCTGCTAGCATAAGAAGGTAGTGGACTAGAAAAAAAGGGATCTTGGTTGCTTCCATGCAATTAATATTGAACTCATACTTGTCGGAAACCTTGACACACAAAAGCCATATAGAAAAAACCCCTCTAAGGTCATATAATTTTGAAAGAAGGGGGATCTTGATTGCCTTGTTACTAAACTCGTGTATGTCAAAAATTCTAGCAATATAAAGACCATCAATAAGAGTTCCTAAGGTCTTATATCACATCATGGACCTTCAAATATAAATAAATAAATAACATACACCATCTAGGTGGGAGTGAGTACAAGAAGTGCGCTGCAATGAAAAAAAAGGCATTGAACCCATCAACATTTTAAATTAACTTACATGGCAAAACCATAATATTCACATTTCACAAAAAAAAAAAAAAACTAATGTCCATAGAGAGTAACATATAAAACTTATGCAACATTGTCATGAAAGATGTAGCAGAGGTATTGAATCTGTCTATCATGGAGCATTGACATGACAATCTTCCACTTAACATTTTCTTGAATAAATTTGGCTGCAAAAACAAAATATTGAAAAATGACATAATTTTTTTAAAAAAAGTTTAAGCAATCTAATAGAGTAAGGAATCGATAGAATTGTGTTAAGTGTAGTGGATGAGGAGGCCGTGCTGGTGCATATGAAGACGATTTGTGAAATTTGTTCTTGTATAAATCATACATATATGTTTTTTTTTCCACCATCACGTCTCGATAAAAATTGACGTTTAAGACTACTACTATTAGGTTTGCATGACATTCAATAGGATCACACGAGATGCCTATATCTTCATGGGCTTGACTCTCATTTGCTAAGTTTTCAATCACTTGTTGGCTAAGAGTCCAAGCATGAATTCCCGTAGCATCAACTCCTTCAAATATCATGATTTTTCTTCTAATTCGGATGTAAACTAGAATATCGTTCCTTTTAATTTAATGCAATACTTGTAATGAAAAATAATGTAATCTTGCACATGTGCTAAAAAAATTAATAAGATGTACTTCTATCTTTTCTCTCTACCAATCCCGCAAGTGGCGAGACTATGTGCTACCCCCGTCTTTCACGCCCGCAATAAACACATTGAAATTGATTATCTTTTCATTAGAGAAAAAAATTCTCTCCAAAGAAGTGACAGATGAATATATCCCTACAAATGAACGGTGGACCAATATATTCACAACGTCTCTATCAACACCCCGTTTTATGCTTCTTAGCACCAAACTGACACTACAACCAAGCAACATCAGCTTGAAGGGGATAATAATGAACCCACCTAGTTCTGAAGTAACACTATCTCTACTACTCATGTCCAATATTTTACTTCTTTACATTTTATATCTAGAATCATCTATGATGTATATAAAATGTCAAGTACTCTAGCTAGTGGAAAATGTGGAGTAAATTTTCAGCTTGATAATATGTTCATCTTTTCTTCTATTATTACATGTTCTTGTCCGTATTTCATCCGGACAAGAACATGTGTGTTTTTTTATTTTATTCTCCTTTCTCTATTTCTCTCTACTGCTCCGACCATTTGACTTGCTACATAGGATAAATTCAGATAAAAAAAATGTATTTTCTTATATTATAGACTATATATTTTACTTTATCTTATCTACATTAAAATTTGCTGCACTATGACTGCCATGTTATGTTTATTGAAGTGTATGTTGTTGCATCTTGTAATTTACGGTCACAATAGTTGTGACTACACGATACAACTTTATCATTTATTTTCCTTATTGTACGATAAACTCCATATAAAATATGTTTTATTCATTTACAATCCCTATTTATTGATTGTTCAAACTTTATTCATGTAAGTTTTGAGCACGATTCAAATAAGTTTGAAATCATATCCAAAATTTAATTGAATTAATTATTCAGCATTTACATACATACCACCTAATTACTATGTAATTGCATATCTAGCACGTAGGGTCCGTTTGGGGCAGCTTATAAGTGCGGGCGGTGTTTTCAAAACGCCGCCGTGCCATTTGGTTCGCGCTTTTCGTCAGTTTATCTGAAACTGCGTTTAGGTTTCTACACTAAACGCAGGCCGCGGGTCGACCCTCGCGTCCGGTTTGCGGGCCACGCTTCAGGATAAACAACTTATCATGAAACACACAAGCTATCTAAAACGGACTCTTAAACTCACTCTAACATTTATACAATCAAAATATGTTATATCACATAAAAAAATATTTTTTTTAAAATTTTTAGAAAATGAAACATATATCTCGTATATAAAAGATGTAGCTTATATGTAAAAAAATTAAATTTTAGGTGTTAATTATATAAATACATAAGATTAAGTGATATGTCCCCCGGCAAAAAATCCAAAAAATTGGCTCATTTTTTTCATGTTATAATAATTATGAGTATTATAAAGTCTATATATATATATACACACACACATAGAACATGAATATAAAATATATAATTTTTGACAAAACTTCTCATGTTTCTATATATTTACCGGACCACGATCTTCGAAACCCTAGCTTTTCGATCCTTTTCTGGGCGAGATCAAATAAAGCTGCACAGCAGGAGTTCCCTCGCCTACGCATTCAAGTGATTTCACCTGGTTTTCGAGGCAAGCCTGCCCCTTTTCGTCGTTATTTATGCTAAACATATCTCCCACAATCTTCTTTTTTCTCCAGTTTCTTATACTCGATTTGGTATCTATTTCTGAGTCCATATTGAAATGCTGCTATGCTATGGTCTGTTGCAAAAGCTGCTACTATATTGTTTTGTTGCATGATCTGATTGTAATTACCATGTGAAATATTCGGGACGATGGAGATGCTGTGTTTACTTTTTATCTCCTGGTTTGACTCCGTGGATAGCTATATTTTGGTCTTGCTTTGATTCCTATATGAATCTTGAATGCCTGATAAAGCAGCGAGGCAGCCATAGCACGCTTATCTTTGGCCTCGCCTTTTTGAGTAATGTCACGCAAATTCTTTGTTGATGCAGCTTGGTGCTATGATGGATGGTGACTCTGGAACACTAGCTGAATCAAATCTTTCATGTGGACGTTGCGGCAAGCCTGCTCACCTTCAGTATGTTAATTACCGATGGCCCATTGATTTTTTTTTAATAGTGTTTGTATCATATTTTATTTTTTTGTAGAAATTTATTATTTTTATTGAATTACTATATGGTTGTTTGTTGATTTGATAAATATCAATAGAAGTGATTTTGCTGTAAATCCACCCACTAAGTTGCCACATTAAAGGCGCACTTAAGATAGTGAAAAATGTCATAGTAGAGAGGAAAGAAAAATTGAAAGTGAGAATATGTGTAATGACACTACTCCTTCTATAAAGTGCCATTTGGACAGAAGTTAGATCCTCACTCCATATGTTGGTTTAGATCCCTTTTAGAGATTATTATGAATAAAACTACTTCTGGTACTGCTGACATTAAGTTATCTTAATCTTTTGGAGGTAATTCTGTAGTTTGCATTAGTCGGGAATTTTTTTTATTTTTATTTTTTTCTTGAGAGACCTAGAATTTAAAGATCAGGAGATANTACTGCTGACATTAAGTTATCTTAATCTTTTGGAGGTAATTCTGTAGTTTGCATTAGTCGGGAATTTTTTTCATTTTTATTTTTTTCTTGAGAGACCTAGAATTTAAAGATCAGGAGATTTTTTTTTAATTTAAATTCCTATGGTTGGTTTAATATGGTTCTTATTGATATTTACACGCTTTTAAGAACTTGCAGTGTATGTGTCAGACATTCCCATTTTCTTTTTGGATTGCTATAGGCTGTTAATGTGAGCAAAGATGTATTCCACCTTCTGAAACACCTGCAGAAGTCTACAAATGCAGTCATAGCAATAAAAGGCATGATATTGAACCATTGAAAATGCAATTGGTGGTTTGAATAAATAAACCCCAGNCTTTTTGGATTGCTATAGGCTGTTAATGTGAGCAAAGATGTATTCCACCTTCTGAAACACCTGCAGAAGTCTGCAAATGCAGTCATAGCAATAAAAGGAATGATATTGAACCATTGAAAATGCAATTGGTGGTTTGAATAAATAAACCCCAANAATACTTTGTTGGATGCAAAATTGGAGATTTTAAGGTGACAAATTAAAATCCCTAATTTGGTCCAGTTGATTAGAAACTGATGCGAGATTGTTAGCTCTTAGGTGAGAGAGTAGTGGGAGCTCTAAAGTGGTAACTGGTATCCTCCCAACCTAACCACAGAATTATAGACCAAACTCTGGATTAGTTAATGTTCTTTATGCACTCGAAAGAGGGTAAAGAATAGGATTCCTCCTATTTGGCATAAAACAATTTATATATATATATATATATATTTATATATAAGGAGCATAGCTCCAATTCATTAAAATAAGCAGACAAATACATGGAGAAAGAAAAAGAAAGAAAGGAAGGTGACAGGAGAGGGCCTTTATAAAGGAAAGCACCTCTCAAACCTACTACACATAATTTTTGAAATAAGGGAGAGGCAACAGGTCACTGGATAAGAGAAAGTCCAGTGGGGGGAGGATTCTTCTACTCATTAGNTAAGCAGACAAATACATGGAGAAAGAAAAAGAAAGAAAGGAAGGTGACAGGAGAGGGCCTTTATAAAGGAAAACACCTCTCAAAATTACTACACATAATTTCTGAAATAAGGGAGAGGCAACAGGTTACTGGATAAGAGAAAGTCCAGTGGGGGGCAGATTCTTCTACTCACTAGAGGTTCTTCAGTAAAAAGACCCCTTCTAGCCAGCCAGTTAGATGGTCTATTTCCTTCTCTGTGAATATGAGAGAACTTTATAGAGCAAAATTTAAGCAATTGATGAATACCGGACATCCAATAGATTAAGCTCAATGGGGTTTCTGAAATCCCATGGAAGATGTTAAGAAGTTGCAAGGAGTCAGTTTCAACCAATAACTGATCAAGCAAGCAAGATCTGGCTAAGTTGAGGGCCCAGAAAACTGCTTGACATTCTGCCTCAAGTGAGTCAACAGCCTCAATAGGAGATTGGAAGTATAAGATGCATTTCCCCTCATGGTTCCTGAAAACCCCACCAATGCCTGTAAACTGGGATTTATGGATGCCATCAATGTTAATTTTGGACCAGCCAAACTTTGGGAGGGTCCAGCAGATTGTCACAACTTTGAAAGTTTGAGGCTTGGGAAAAGTACCAATCTCCGACACAACCTTAAACTTTTTAAATTTTATCAATTTGTGAATAAAAGTAATACAATTGGGACCCACCCTCATAAGATCATTAAGGGAGTTATCATGCTTTGCCTGGTTCCTAGCCATCCACACAAACCATGCCACAATATTGGGGATGTCCTGGAGTTCAGATCCCCTCCAATCAAACAAGCTAGTATAAAACACCTTCCATGTGAGGTTCAAAGTTGGGATTCTAAGTTTACCAATCACAAAGGATCAAACATCCTGTACCTAATTGCACTCAAAGAAAAGATGGGTAAGTGTTTCCTCTTGAGACAGGAAGAAAGTGCATCTAGAAGGACCCCTCAAACCCTTCAATTTCAAAATGTCATCTGTGGGAATCATTTTTGAGAAGAGTCTCCAAATGAAGAAGGACATGGATGGGGTAAGGAATTTATTCCAGATGGTGTGACCCCAGTGTACCAGATGGGGGGCTGGGAAGGGATTGGGTTCTTTCTAACAACAATTTTGTCTTTAACCCCAGGTTTAATAGTAAGCTTTTGAATATTGGATAGTTGAGAAGGGCTGCAGAAAGGAATGATTGGAGAAAGGTTCCGATTCCAGTGACAGACCAGCTTCCAACGGACAACTCCACAACCAAAATAGTTCTAACAGCTTCTGGCATCTCCGCTAGGGATGAAACTTTTCTGTCCATTTAAATAAGGAAATAATATCTTCATATATCGGTAATGTGTCCACGTCTCTCTTAGACTAAATTAGCTTTCTTCGGTTAGTATTCTTTATCCATTTCACTCTTGAGAAAGTACGATCAACTCTTTGGACTTTAGGACTGTCTATTCAATCACGTTTGAATAGAGAGGTTCAGGAGGACATTATGGACTTTTTAAACTTTGTATGGGGTCAGACCCTCAATAGGTGTGTCAGTTGACTAGTTCCACCTAGGCATTTTGCATTGCAAATTTGATCTCGCATTCGGCCCTGAACTTAACTCTTTCCCTTTTAAGTTTGATTTTCTCTTTTGCAAATTAAACTGGATTGAGTCGTGCTGCGCTTGCTTTTTAAGTTTCTTTATATTAATTAAATATTTCAACTTTCAAACTATTTTTACTATATTTTAAAATTTCCATAAATTAAAAAAAAGTCTTACCCAATTTACAGATCGACCTTTTTTAATTTTTAGTGCTCGCACTAAGGATACGAGGTATTGGCCAAATAGCTAACCTCGAAGCTTTCTTTCTTGAAGGTGCTACAATGGTGTTCCCAACGCTCAATTTTTCCTACAACCTGCCGACGAGCCCGGTGCTGGCAATGTCGCTCCCACCATCAAGTTTGGAGCAGGATTTAAAGAATTTGAGATTATTCTGGGGAAAGCCCCATTCGTCGTGATTGAAGTCATCGCTCTAAAGGAATTTAAGCAAATGGTCAATAATAGAAGGAATTTAAGCAAATGGTCAACTTTCAAGCTATGAACGACATGGCCATAGCTTAAGGACAGTCGCAACGACCATAATTAGCCTCTCCAATGTTCAATCAATTGGAGATTATACATATCACCAGTGAAAGGAGGAAAGTTCCCTCAACAAATAAGTTTAATCTAAAAACCAAAAGCTTGCTAATAAGTTTAGACAGCACAGTGGTGAGAGATATGGGTCTAAAATGATCCCAATTAGATTTCTATTCTCCCTTTAGGATTATATATATATATATATATGTCACGAGAAGCTTGAAGAGATGCCTAATCAAAAATTGGCTTCACTTGGACCTACCTAAAAGGAAAACCTAAATACATTCCTGAACTTATATTTATGGAATAACATCTTTTACTAGTAATGTTCTCATGAAGTTCCTATCATTTGAATATTTTAAGTGACTTGATATTACAACATATAGTCATTCTTGAAATGAATAGAAAACTAGAACTCTTAAACTTGATGACTAGATAATCTTGTACCTACAGAGTTAATTTAATTACGTGAAATTTTTCTGAAAATCTCACTATAGTGTTTACTTAAATAAAACTTATAGTATTTTCTGAATTAAAACCTTACCACAAAAGATCATAACTTTTATTTAGTACTAAAATTACTTGAGGACAAGTAAAAGTTAAGTTTGAGGGATTTTGACCAAAGAAAAATATGTTGAGCTTTTCATACCTATTTTACACTAATTTTGATGATATTGCACTTTAAAGAAAGGTATTTTTGATGTTTTGTTGCAGGTATGTCAAATTATGGTCATTGGAGCAAAAAGATGGGAAAAAGAGTGAATTTCAAGCAAAAAGGATAAAAATATGAAGATTTGATCTTGGCCGCCGAGGATGGGTTTTTCGTGAGAGTCCAGAATTAAATATTCTAGAAGGCCGCCGACGGCACCATCGAGGCCGCTGACGGCGAGCATGTCGGTTCTCTCAACAGATGCATTGATTGTTGATGATTTTTTAAGGGACGCTTGGGCAACTCTTAAGAACTCTTCTACAACTTTAAAGGAAACATTTGGAGGCCAAAAAGGTGGTGTTTGGGGTGTGTCCGCTGAGTCTTTATTGTTTGTGGTGCCCATTAGAGTGTAGAGTGTGGCTAGTACTGTGAGGAATTCTTCGAGAGTTTGTAAGAGTGGAAGGAATGTGAGAGATTTCTTCCACCTTGTCACTTCTAAGGAGAATTATGTGTTTTGTAAAGAAAGGAAGAGATTCAGAGGAACTTCAAGGAGTTTGCTTGGGGAAGAATTAGAGATAAGTTGTATTTACTTATTGAAATTTGTATGACTTTGCTTTTATATATAAATTTNTTGGGTTCTGAAGTGTAGATGTTAGCCCTCAGGTGAGGGGAACGTGGGAGCTCTGAAGTGAGAGCTGGTATCGTCCCAGCTTAAGNTCTCTGTCTTTCTCCTTGTCTTGAGATTTTATGAAATGGTGATTTGAATTGGTTGTGTCATGAGAATGTTAAGGAAGTTGTGATGATTTTTTCAGTTGAAATGGTAATTTGAATTGGTGAAGCCATAAAAATGTTTAATAAATTGTGATGATCTTTTCACTTTGAAATGGTAATTTGAATTGGTGAAGCCATAAAAATGTTTAATAAATTGTGATGATCTTTTCACTTCAATTTTAAGTACTTTCAATCTGGCCAATTGATTTGTTAAAATATGTTGAGTTTTACAATTAAAGTGAAGATCCATCCAAGATTCAGGGAGGTCAAAGCCCTTAGAAGTTGGGTGCAAATAAATAGGGAAATAAATTATCGGGTCATCAATCTGGCCAATTGATTTGTTAAAATATGTTGAGTTTTACAACTAAAGTGAAGATCACATACAAGATTCAGGGAGGTGAAAGCCCTTGGAAGTTGGGTGAAAATAAAAAGGGAAATAAAATAATCGGGCGTAGAATTGGAGATTTTAGAGTGACAGACTAAAATCCCTAATTCAGTCATATTATTTGNTTACATCCAAGATTCAGGGAGGTCAAAGCCCTTGAAAGTTGGGTACAAATAAATAGGGAAATATTACTATCGAGCGTAGAATTGGAGATTTTAGAGTAACAGACTAAAATCCCTAATTCGGTCCTATCGTTTGGGTGATGAGATGTAGATGTTAGCCCTCAGTTGAGGGGAACGTGGGAGCTCTAAAGTGAGAGCCGGTATCCTCCCAGCCTAGTCGCAGAATCAGTAACCAAGCATAATNGAAAATGTTTAAGAAATTGTGATGATCTTTTCACTTCAATCTTAATTTACTTTCAATCTGGTCAATTGATTTTTTAAATTTGTTGAGTTTTACAACTAAAGTGAATATTACATCCAAGATTCATGAAGATCAAAGCCCTTGAAAGTTGAGTGCAAATAAATAGGGAAATAATATTATTGGGGGTAGAATTGAAGATTTTAGAGTGACAGACTAAAATCTCCAATTCGGTCCTATTGTTTGGGTGATGAAGTGTAGATGTTAGCCCTCATGTGAGGGGAACGTGCGAGCTCCGAAGTGAGAGCCGGTATCCTCCAACACCTAGCCGCAGATTCAGTAAACAAGCGTAGGATTAGTCAATGTTCTTTATGTCTGGACCAAAAGGTAAAGAATATGTATGATCCTATTTGACATAATATAATTTGAACTAATTCATTTTATCCATTCACGATGATTTCTTGACAAGGAGAATGATGTTTTCTTATATATTGAATATCACAATTAAACCCTTCTCAGTATTATTAGTTATTTAATAGTTATTAAAATTACCTATTTATTTCAATTGTCTATTAGTGACAGATAAGCAAATTGAACTTCGTTGTTGTGATTAAAGTATTGCTTTTCTAAAATCTTAGTTCGTAATTCTAAACTACTCCATGTAATCGATATCTAGGACTCCATTAGAGCCCTATATTACTTGAGCGATACGTATACTTGCTTTGATAAGTGTGACTTTATAACTATTGAATATTTATTACGTCCATATTTATCTTATATTTTTATTGCATATAAAAAGTCAATGTCACACAACAATAGCTTTGGGGCGGGCAAATTCAACACGTTTAATCTCGTAGGCTTTCTTCTTCGTGGCTTGGGTGTTAGTTGCTACCTCCAATTCAGCCTCCTAAGCGCCAGAGGCTGTCTAATCCTCTCTATCATTTTTCCAAAGGCATCAGGTTGTAGCATCCAGTCAATAAATGTCGGATCAAGATACTTGTAGACTAAAAGTTGTTGCCCTTTCACCCCATTGCTTCAACTAGCACTCTATTCGACACCTTCTTTGACTTGGTGAGAGGGTATGAAGCTTCCAGACTTTCACCTTATTGTTTGGCCTTAGCAGCTGGAGCTTGCCAAGGGAAACAAACTGAACATGTCGGTCCGAACCAAATCANGCCAATTGATTTGTTAAAATATGTTGAGTTTTACAACTAAAGTGAAGATTACATCCAAGATTTAGGGAGGTCCATTAGGGCCCTGTATTAGTTGTGATTAAGTATTGTTGTGATTAAGTATTTATTTTTTAAAATCTTAGTTTGTAGCCTCTAATATTACTCTCTTTGGTATTATTATCTAGGACTCCATTAGAGCCCTATATTACTTCAGCGATACGTATACCTGCATTGATAAGTGTGACTTTGCAATTATTGAATATTTTATACACATCCTTATCAAATCTATAATTGTTGTCAAGTTCTTGGTGCCATTGCCGGGGATTTAAATCTTCTAGCAGTAGTATCAAATTCTTGTATTTTTAAGCATATATAAAGTCATTGTCAGGAACCAATCCTCGAGTACCACGGTGAACCACTTCTCATCAACATATATCTTTTGACAAAGAACAAACACTCAATGATTCTCTTATGTCTCAAGAAGAAGAAATTACAGAGGTGAACTTAAGAAGCGGGAAAGTATTACCCCCGAGAACAGCTTTAGCGGATAAAGGAAACCAAAGAGTAACTTGAGAAGAGCTACCTTCACCTCCGCCAGCAGAAGAAACACATATCCGAGAGAAAATTTGTGGATAATACAAAGTGGATTACAATGTGTGAGTTCATCTTAGGAAGTTGCCGGCCAAATTAAGCATATGTGATGCTCTAATCCTATCAAAGGAGATGAAAGTGTCTCTGGTTACAACTTTGCTTGACCTAGAGATTTTCTTAGCCCAGTTGTCCAACACATCGTCATATGAAGTTTACTCTTTGAAAGAACAACCTGGAGTAACCTTCATGGATGAAGACTTATTGTTCAATAACGCCGACCATAATCATCCACCCTAAATCTCTGTTAACATCGGTATATTTGTGTTGTTCAGAGTTTTAGTAGATCCTGGAGCATCACTCAACTTGATGAGTCCATGGACATTGGCCTAATTGGACATTGAATCTCAGGAGCTTATGACCGATAAATTGATGATACGAGGATTCAACCAAAAGGGAGAAAGAGCCCTTGAATCAATTACATTACTTATGAAAGTTTGAGAACTAGTAACAACTGTTAAATTCCATATTATCGATGCCGAGACCACTTTCAATGCTCTACTGGGTTGATCATAGATTCACGAACACAATACGGTTCTATTGTCTCTACACTGGTGAATTAAGTACTATAAGGAAGGATAAGAACATTGTATCAGGGGTGATTTACAACAATTTTCAGTTCATAATATTGGCATTCATAAAGTTGCCGCATACTATACACCTCTAAAGAAACTGTCTTCTATCATGAAATTGTGGCCAATGAAGTAGAAGCTTCAGAAGAATTATAATGACAAGGTCATTCAACTCTACTTCAGCAATCTTCTACCACTCTTATGTGACAAGTTGGTGGGGGTTTTTTTAGTTTGCGAACCCGAGGGCGATGTCGGTGATGTGGATAAACAAGAACTATATTAATTGTTGAACGAACTAGGTCGACCATCAATATTGATGATGAAGAAAGTTTTGAAGAAGAAATAATGATGACAAAATAGAAGAAACCCCAGTACGAGATATCCTTAGAAGATAAGGAGAAAAGTGAATATCAGACAATGTATAATCGGATAAACCACTATGTGAACACCATATCCCTTACTCTGATTCTCCCTCAAAAGGTTGAGAGTTTAGAGGTCAAAGAGGTCCATAGCATTGGTTCAAAGCCGATCAAGTCTTATCGTGCTTCTACTTCTTATAATCTTGAAAATCATGATCCTAAAAAACTAATGGAATTACCTTTTCTTAAATTTTATTATTGTGTACAAAAGTTAATCCAATAGTAACATTTGCCAAAACAAATCCCAAAAAATTAATTACAACTTTTTGAAAAATTGTGGGAAGTTAAAAGTCGAACTCCTAACTCGAAAGAGGGTCTCGGATTTGGTACATTCGGACCAGTCAATGATTTAGGATTTTGCATGGTTGTTACTAGTGACTCGAAAGAGGATTGCTTTGATGTGGAGGATGACTCCACTGATCAGCTAATAGAAGATGTCTTGCTAGAATTTTAGGAAGAAATCAAATCAACTATTGATGAATTGAAGAAAATTAACCTCGCGAAGGAGGAGCGGCCCCGACCTACATTTTTAAGTTCTCTACTCAGCAATGAAGAATCCTTAGAGTTGATCAGACTGTTAACAGAATTCAAAGATTGCTTTGGGTGGAGTTAGGATGAAATGTCAGAACTATTAGTAGAGGTTGCAATTAATAAACTCGGGGTGGACAANCCAATTGATTTGTTAAAATATGTTGAGTTTTACAACTAAAGTGAAGATTACATCCAAGATTCCAGGAGGTCAAAGGCCTTGGAAGTTGGGTGCAAAAAAATAGAGAAATAAAATTATCGGGGGCAGAATTGGAGATTTTAGAGTGACTGACTAAAATCCCCAATTCAGTCCTATCGTTTGGGTGTTGAAGTGTAGATGTTAGCCCTCAGGTGAGGGGAACACTGGAGCTCCGAAGTGAGAGCCGGTATCCGCCCAGCCTAGCCGCAGATTTTGTAAACAAGCATAGGATTAGTCAATGTTTTTTATGCTTGGACCAAAGGGTAAAGAATAGGTATGCTTCTATTTGGCACAATACAAATTGAACTAATTCACTTTATCCATTCACTGTAATTAATTGACAAGGAGAAGTCTTATATATTGAATATCACATTAAAAACCTCATCAATATAATTTTTTATTTAAGAGTTATTAAAAATTACATATTTAATTCAATTGCCTATTAGTGACAGATAAGCAATTTGAATACCATTGTTGCGATTGAGTATTGTTTTCTAAAATCTTAGTTTGTAGCTTCTAATATTACTCCTTGTGGGATCAATATCTATGACTCCATTAGTGCCCTATATTACTTGTACGATACGTATACTTGCATTGTTAAGTGTGACTTTACAATTATTGAATATTTTATACATCGATCTTTATCAAATCTATAACTATTATTAAGTTCTGGTACAGTTACTGAAGAATTAAATCTTTTAGCAGCAGTATTAAACTTATATTATAAAGCATATATAAAGTCGTTGTCAGAATCCTACTGATTACTCACTACAAAGACATTCATAAAATTCCAAATGAAAAGATGAAGAAATTATCGAGTGTTGTAGTCTATCTGCACCATGGGGAGTGTACTTACCTTTGACATACTGATGTTTCTGCTAGAACACTTTGTCCTGAGACATTGTCATCAAAGATAAAGGTGTGGATACCTAAGGTCGCTGTACCGATACAGTCTAGTAAGCCCGCAGGGCAAGATTGTGGAACAAAGCCAGGGTCCGAAGTATCTGACATCGTGGAGGAGCCAGAAGAGGAGGTCTAGCAGGGTCCTCCAAATATTAAGACAATTCAAGAATCAAGAATTGAAGAAAAAGTTGAAAAGCTCAGAGTCGAGATTTTTGAGTTGGCTTGGGAACACGGAATTTTCATCGATAATGATGATGAAGATTTTAACTACAATGATTACCTCAAAGAGGATTTCATGGATGTCCATGTCATTGAAACTAGGGGCGCATTAAAGAGAACGCCGTAGATATATCCTCCTAAGGGATGAGCAAGTCAGCCAACTGGAGAAAAGGATAGAAGAGATGGTCATAGTCATGCTTGCTACGACCACAGTTCAAGGACAATCTCAAGTACCACAGTTAGCATCTCTAGAGGTCAACCAACTGGAGAAAATACATATTACAAATGAAAGAAGAGAAGTTGCCTCAGCAAATAAGGATGAGCAACCAAAGAAGGATTCTCCATCAAATGCCATGCCAGAAAAGGAATTTAAGCAAATAGTCAAACAGGTTAGAGAGGCCTTAACCCAATCTTAGGGCGGTGCATTGATTTTGAAGGGTAGACCCTACCCAGATGAATTTGATGCCGTACCCTTCCTTAAGGGTTTCGTGTCCCCTAACTTCAAGATATATGATGAGACTGTAAATCTCAGACAACATATAACACACTTCCAAGCAAGTTGTGGCAACATAAAGAATAGCGAAGCTTTACTTTTCCGACAATTCGTTAGCAGCTTGTAAGGGATTAACATTAACTCGTATGCTGATTTGCCCAACGAATCAGTAAAAAAATTTATCGAGCTGGAACAATTATTTGTGAAAAGATTTGTCGGAGCGCAACATCATGTGTCTATAGGAAATCAGGAGAGTTCATGATGAAAAAGCAAAAGCCCCATGAGACTTTGGTGCACTATAATTTAAGGTGGAGAAACCTTAGCATGAAGTGTCAAACTCAGCTACAGGAACATCATGTAATTGAGATTTTACTCAAAAGAATCTATGGGCTAGTAGCTTTCATGCTCAAGGGACTCACCATCAAATCCTTTGAGAAGATACTTAGTAAAGCCAACAGTCTTCAAAAGAAAATCAAAACATATGGATTTGCATGAAAAGTCCAAGGCAACAAGAGTGTTTGAAAAAAAATCAGGAACAGTAGCGACTGTCGACAAAAGAAAGCAACCAATGAAGATATATGCAAAAAAGCCTTGCCAATATTCATCACAGCACGTTTAAAAATAAAGTAATCAGTCCAACCAGCAACCGCCTCAAGAAGGATCACCTCGAATAGAGAATAAGAGAATATCTCTGGCAGAATGACAAAAAATGGTGTATTCTTTCAAAGATGAAGCCGTATCCAAAATATTTAGAGGTTTGGAGAGGAAGCCTAAATTCAGATTCCCAGATCCCAAGAAACCCAAAGAGCTTGAAAAGAAGGATCAACCAAATTATTGCCCATACCATAGGATACTTGGGCACAATATAGACAAATGTTTCATCTTTAAGGATTGGTTAGAGAATAACCTTAAAGAAGGGAATATAACGATCCTATAAGAATATTTAAGAGAACCTGAAAAAGGTTTCATAAATATGATTTCGATCGAACCAATCTACCTGATTGATCCATATACTAGAGAAGATGGATGGAGTACAACTTGGGATGATCTCAAGAGGGTCCTAAACCAAAGAAAGGATTCATCGAAACAATCTTCTGCATACACCAAAAATATGAATGGAATGAAGTTTGGATCATATCATCCAAGATAAATATTTAATCAAATCCAAAACACATCAAAACAATCTTCTGATCAGAGTCTTCAGCCTGCCAAGCCCGAGATGAAGATTTAACCACAAGATCTGTCATCAACAAATTCAAAGAAAATGAAGAACACCACTACGAAGATTGATAGCACAGGGGGTAGGATAGATGATTAGTTGTTTTGGATCCGAGGAAGAAAGTCCTTAACTTTGTATGATTATCTTTTTACCCCTCCGGAGTCTTATGAATATATTGATTGTGATTTCGTCTACGTTTTAACTATTTCTGGTGATAACATAATTGATTTTGACCAATCTAGCTTCGATCTTGATCCCCAAAATGATCCTCAAATCATATTGAGTCTGATGAACTTGCTAACAAGACTAAAGAATACATTAACGATACCAGTTATGACAGCATCAGGAGTGAGGAACCAATCCTCGAGCGCTAGGGTGCACCACTTTCCATCAACATAGATCTTTCCGACAAAGAGGAAAGACTGAAAGATTTAACAATGATATTTCAAGAAGAAGAAATTACAGAAGTAAACTTAAGGAGTGGGAAAGTATTACCCCCAAGAATAGCTCCGATAGACAAAGAAAAACAATTAATAACTCGAGAGAGCCACCTCCACCTCTATCAGTGGATGAAACACATAACCAAGAGAAAATTGGAGGACCATAGAAAGTGGATTACAATGTTCTAGCTCATCTTAGAAAGTTGCCGGCCTGATTAAGCATCTATATCGCTCTGATCCTATCAAAGGAGATGAGAGAGTCTCTGGTTACATCCTTGCTCAACCCAGAGATTCTCTTAGCTCAGTTGGCCAGCACATCCTCAGATGAAGTTTGTTCGTTGAAAGAATGACCTAGAGTAACATTCACAGATGAAGATTTGTTTCTCGGTACCGCCAACCACAATCGTTTACTCTACATCTTCGTTAACATCGGCAGACTTGTGTTGTTCAGAGTTTTAGTAGATCCTAGAGCATCACTCAACTTGATGAGTCTACGAACATTGGCCTTTTTGGACATCGAAGCTCAAGATCTTAAGGCCGATAAAATGATGTTAAGGGGATTCAACATAATGGGAGAAAGAGCCCTTGGATCAATTACATTACTTAAAAAGGTTGGAGAGTTTGTAACAACAGCTAAATTTCATATCATCAATGCTGAGACCTCTTTCAACTCTCTAATGGGTCGACTTTGGATTCACGAACACAATATGGTTCCTTCATCCCTACACCAATGCATCAAGTACTACCAAGAAGGACAAGAACATTGCATTAAAGGAGATCTACAACCATTTTCAGTTCATGAAGTTGGTATTCATGAAGATGTTGCCTACTACGCGCCTCCAAAAAAAACTATCTTCTCTTGTGAAATTACAACTAACAAAAATGAAGATTTAGAAAAATCACAAAGAGGAGGCCATTCAAGTCCACTTCAGTGATCTTCTACCACTCTTTTGTAACAAGTTGGTGGAGGTTCTATTAGCTCGCGCACCTGAGGTCGAGGCCTGGCACGTGGATGAGGAAGAACTAAATTAATTGTTAAACGGACTAGGCCAACCATCAACAATGGTGGTCAAGACAGTTTCGAAAATAAAATAATGATGAAAAAATAGAGGAAACATTAGTATGAGATATCCTTGTAAGATACCGAGAAAAGCAAATATGAGACAATGTATGATCGGATAAACAACTATGTTAACACCATGACCCTTACTCTGATTCTCCCTCTAAAGGTTGAGAGTTTAGAGGTCAAGGAACTTTGTAGTGCTGGTTCAAAGCAGACAAGTTTTACCGTGCTTCTACCTCTACTAATCTTGAAAATCATGTAAATTTAGATGATGATCCTAATGAATTAATAGAATTGCCTTTTCGTTACTTTTTGCCTTGCATACGAAAGTTAATTCAACAGGACATTTGCCAAAACAAATGCCAAAAGATAAATTACAACTTCTTGAAAAGTTATGGAGTGTTAAAAGTCAAACTCCCAACTCGAAAGAGGGTCTCGCATTTGGTCTTGTCTGACAAGTCGATGATTCAAAATTTTGCATGGTTGTTATTAGTGAATCAAGAGAGGATTGCCTCGAAATAGAAGATGACTCTACTGATCAGCTAATAGAAAATGCTCTGCTATGATTTGAGGAGGAAATTAAATCAACTTTTGATAAACTAAAGGAAATTAACTTTGGGACTGAAGAAGAACCCCGACCTACATTTTTAAGTTCTTTACTCAATGATGAAGAATCTCTACAGTTGATCAAATTTTTAACTGAATTCAAAGATTGTTTCGCACGAAGTTTTCAAGAAATGTCAGGATTGTCAGTAGAGGTTGCAGTTCGTAGACTCAAAGTAGTCAAAGATATAACCCAGTAGAACATGCTAAAAGGAGAATGCACCTCGAAATAAAGCAGCAAGTCATCGCTGAGGTGAAGAAATTAGTAGATGTTAACTTTATAAAGGAAGAGCAATACCCCACGTGGTTAGCCAACATTGTACCTGTTAAGCAGAAAAATGTATAAATCCATGTTTGTGTCAACTTCAGGGATTTGAACAAAGCATGTCTGAAGGATGAGTTTCCACTACCAATACCAAAAATGATGGTGGATATCACTTGTACACATGAAATCTTCTCTTTCATGGGCGGATCATCAGGATACAATCAAATCAAGATGGCTCTTGAGGATGCAACACTTACAGCCTTCAAAACACAGATTGGAATTTTTTTCTACACAGTGATGTCATTCAACCTAAAGAATGTTGGAGCGACATACCAACATGCAATGACGAAGATTTTGAATGACCTCATTCACAATCAAGTGGAATGGTACGTGGATGATTTGGTCATCAAAAGTAAACAAAAAAATGAACATTTTAATGATTTGAGGATCATGTTTGAACGATTACGATGATACGACCTTAAAATGAATCCCTTAAAGTGCACTTTTGGTGTTACCTCCGGGAAATTTCTAGGATTCATTGTCCGTCATCGTGGAAACAAGATTGACCCGGATAAGATATAAGCTATCTTGAAAATGCCTCCTCCTAAAACCTTTTAACAACTACGTTCCTTCCAGGAGAAGTTGGCATATCTGAAACATTTTATTTCCAATCTCTCAGGTAGGTGTGAGCCCTTCTCTGCATTAATTAAAAATGACACCAAATTTGTTTGGGATGAGAAATGCCAGCAAGCCTTTGAGGATGTTAAACAATATTTAATGACACCTCCTGTCTTGGCAGCCCATATCCTGGGGAAACCATTGATACTTTATATTGCGGCCCTAGACGACTGTCTTGGAGCCCTCTTAGCCCAAGTCAATGACGAGTGTAAAGAAAACGCACTCTACTACTTGACTCGTCGTCTAATACTGATGGAAGTAAGGTATCCACCTATTGAGAAGCATTCTCTGACGTTAATTTTTACCGCCCAAAAGTTTAGACATTACATGCTTTCTCATAAAATTAACCTAATTTCAAAATTTAACCTATTGCAATATTTGATGACCCAACCAACACTCTCCGGATGTCTAGCAAGATGGTCAATGATCTTATTGAAATTTCATATAACGTTTGTTCCCCTTCATGCTATTAAGGGACATATTCTGGCAGACTTTCTCGCTACACACGCACTACCAGCTGGGTCCCATCTCAACAATGAACTACCAGATGAACAAATACTATAAACAGAATTCTCTAGTGCCCAACACTGGGAAATGTACTTTAACAGAGCTTTATCAGCTAGGAAAGAGAAAGGATTAGGCACAGTCATACCAGGAAAAGCAGGGAATGGTTTAATCTTTATCATGCCAGATAAGGGTATGCTGAGGTTCTCATACCACCTGACAGAGTCGTATACCAACAATGAAGCAGAATATGAAGCCCTAATCACTGGATTGGAGTTGGCAATCTTGATGGGTGTAACAGACATTGCCATCTATGACGACTCACAACTCATCATCCAGAAAGTTGTCGGATAAGATTAGCAAAATATCATCGATACACAATGAAGCTACTGGAGCAGATTCCCTACGTGACTTTCTACCAGATTCCTCGAGGAGATAATGCCCATACTGATATCTAGAAAAACTTGCTAAGGAGCTGGCATGTCTCCCAGAGGATTCCATCAAAATAATAGTGCAAGGAAGATAAATTTTGTCTCAAATCGACATCGACAATCTACACAAGCTTAGAAAAGAAGAAATAATGATTGTAGTTGTAGATATCAACGAAGATTGGAGTAAGGTATTGATAGAATATTTGCAAATTGGAAATTTACCAGAAGAAAAGTCAGCAGCATGCCATATCACAAAGAGGACTATGTCGTTTGCCCTAGTAGGAGACGTATTCTAGAGAAGATCGTTTGATCAAATGTGGCTACGATCCTTAAGCAGAGCCGATGCCCAAAATATTGTCAAAGAAGTACATGTCGGATTGTGTGGCACTCATCAGTTAGAGCCAAATATGAAAATGAAGATCAGAAGACATGGATATTATTGGCCAGCAATGATGTCCGATTGCATGGATACATGTAGAAGATGTCACCAGTGCTAAGTGCATGGGGTGGTCTTGCACCAACCTCTGAATGTGCTACACCCAACCATTGCCTCGTTGCCATTCAAGTTTAGGGCACGGACATAATAGGTCTGATAGACCATCCATCCGCAAAAGGACACAAATTTATACTTGCTGCTATAGAATATTTCTCTAAATAGGCAAAGGCAGTGTGGGGCACGGACATAATAGATCTGATAGACCATCCATCCTTAAAAGGACACAAATTTATACTTGCTGCTATAGAATATTTCTCTAAATAGGCAAAGGCAGTGTCGTTATGAGAGATTACAGCATAATATGTCTTTCAATTCCTTAAAAGCCTAGTTGTCTACCGTTTCATAGTTCTATGAAGAATAATTTCTAACAATGGGACACCTTTTAAATGCACAATAATCAACAATTTTGTCAAATGACACGGGATAGTTTGGAGATACTCTACAATTTACTATCCCAGAGTAAATGGCCTGGCCGAAACTTTCAATAAGACATTGGTACAGATTTTGAAGAAGATGCTACATGAAAACGAAAGAGATTGGCACAGCAAAATGTTAGAAGCCTTGTGGGCCTACCAGAGGACGTTCAGGACTCCCACTCAGTGTACACCCTACAGCTTGTGTACGGGTCTGAGGTCGTGCTACAATTAGAAATTCAGATGCCATCTCTCAGAGTTGTTGTTGCCAACCAACTCACAACAGAAGAAAGTGCAAAACTCAGACTTGAAGAACTAGAGAGTCTTAAAGGAAAATGACTTGAAGCACAACAATATTTGAAACTTTTCCAGCAAAAGATGGTACAAGCTCATGACAAATTGGTCCTCCCAAGGACATTTAAAGTTGGTGACCTCATCCTCGTGCTCAAAAGGCCTATTCTTGCATGCCGCAAGATAGGTGGAAAGTTTGAGCCAACATGGGAGGGACGATTTGTCATTGAAAAGGTTTACGCAGGAGGAGCCTACCAGTTAGTAGATTTTTGGGGTGAAATACCCATACTACCAATCAACGAACCATACTTGAAGACATACTATGCAACCTGTCACTGCTTGCCTTCACTTAATTTGAAATTTTGAAATTTTGATTTTTTTAGGGTTATCTATGTAACCGAACGTCTGTGACTGGAACCAAAAATTCTTGTAATAAAATCAACCTCAACATAATGAAAGTTCTTTGAAATTACACAATTAAATTTTTTTCTTTTAAAACTTAATATTCTACTAAATTAAATGAAATATATACATGAATAAACAATTTTCTCACCAAAACAAACTAAAATTTCCCTCAATAAATACTTTGTTTCGTTCTTGTTCACCTTAAGTTTCATCTGACTGACATTTTTCCTATCGTCTGTAGAGAAATGTCAGGCGAAAGGCTGATCTTAGCCTTTAAAGAGGCTGGAAGCTGCACTCAATGAGGAGATGGCGCCGCAGGGTAGCACTATAAACTTTGACATGGAATTTAATCAAGTTGGTATGATATTATGAGGGGCCTCTAATGGATGTCGTTAGTCGACGGGAAAAGAAATGGCTGTCCTCACTGCTAGGGTTGAACACCAAAGACAATTCATCACTGATGGGATGTAATGTGATGGTCCAAGAGGACCCGATGGAGGGGCCCAGCTGCTTACCGTCCATGATAGCTACACCGACGGGAGGTCTAGTCACTGTTGATAATGTAAGACTTCCAAACTAGCCGCTATGAAGAACTCAGCGTCAAAATGCCATCCGCCAAAAGCAGAGGGCTTTCTCACGAGAAGAAAGAAGACACCAGAGAGAGGCAGAGAACTTGCTTAGTTTTATTTCTGAAGAGAACATTTATGATCCAGGCATAAAAGAGACCTCCTACAACCTGCCTACTACAGATGAGGAGTTTGGATTTGTTACAAAGCCATAAATACTACCAGCTTCAGATGTTTTGTTTAGAAGATGCCCTACTTGCATTGTTGAGATACCAACATAAGCGTCAGCTACAGGAGAATTCCTGGAGTCCCCGGATTGCAATGTCCTACACCTACAACACTACAGCACGTCAGCTACAGGTTTAGGGCTTGGGTTCCCGCCGCCGTTGAAATGAGGGAACTTCCTTGATAGCTGTCAATCATAAGTGCGGCAGAATAATAAAGAATAAGCATAGTAAACAAAAGGGACTTCGAGTTCTATGAAGAAGTGCAAGGGAGGCTCATCAATATATTAGAGGGAATGGAATTTATACATCAGGGTCTTCTAAGAAAGCAATGAATGAAACATTCTCCACTACATTTTTGACCTGAGAGATAGAGGTCAAGTAGGCCTACTTATGGAAAGAACCTGTTCTGAGCCAATAAAGTGAATGCGAAGAAAGGGGAGGATCACTATTCAGTGCGGCAGCTACTACAACTTCACCAATAATTGCCTTTTTGTGTGATGGATAAAAGTCACGGACCATGCGTTGGTTCGGGATTACAATGAACAAAGAACAAAACAACAAAATTTTTGACAATAATAAAATTTAAATAAAAAAATTATTAAAAATAATAACAAACAACCAATAAAACAACTCTCTTTTTGAAAAAAATCAACCAACAAAAATTGAATTTTGAAAACATATTTTGATAAATCAAATATGATAAAAACAACAAGAAAAGAAAATAAATTTGTTAAGTTGATTCTCTCAATTTCAAGGTTTCCTACTCTTTGCTCAAGTAGCACGACTACCATTTTCTGTAATAATTCTTTTAACATTCGCACGGAATTTCACGGTCTACACAAATCCTCATAAAATTTCACAAATCTTCTTCAACAATGTCAACCTTTTCACACGAAATTTATCTTTGTATTCAACACCACCAATTCTCATTTTTTAACCAGTCCCTAACTTCTGCCTCACTCTTTTGATGTCCGTCTTTAACTTCCAACTTCCTTTTGTGATTGATCCTTAACTTTCAATCCTTACCCTGGAACCAGTCCCTAACTTCTGATTAACTCTTTCGAGGTTGGTCCTTAACATCTGACTCTCTTTTTGAGATTCATCCTTAACTTTCAATTCTCACTTAGAATCAGTCCCTAAGTTCTGATTCACTCTTTTGATGTCGATTCTTAACTTCCAACTCTCTTTTTAGATTGATCATTAACTTTCAATTCTCATCTTGGAATCAGTCCCAAACTTCTGATTCACTCTTTCGAGATCGGTCCTTAACATCTGATGCTCCCTTTTGAGATTGATCATTAACTTTCAATTCTCATCCTGGAATCAGTCCCTAACTTCTAATTCACTCTTTTGAACTTTGTCCTTAGCTTCTGATCCTCTCTTTTGAGATTGATCTTTAACTTTCAAAGTTTATCCCAGAATCAGTCCCTATCTTCTGATTCACTCTTTTGTGGTCGGTCCTTAACCTCTGACTCTCTTTCGTGATTGATCATGAACTTTCAATCCTTATTCTGGAATCAGTCCCTAACTTCTCATTCACTCTTTTGAGGTCGGGCTTTAACTTTCGACTCTCCTTTATGATTGATCCATAACTTTTAATCCCTTATCCTGGAATCAGTCCCTGACTTCTGATTCACCATTTTGAGATCAGTCCTTAACTATTGATCCTCTCTTTTAAGATTGATGCTTAACTTTCAATTCATATTTTGGAATCAACCCTTAACTTCTGGTTTCCTCCTTTCGAGATCGGTTCTTAACTTCCGATCCTCTCTTTTGAGATTGATCCTTAACTTTCAATTCTCATTTTGGAATCTATCCTTAACTTTTGATTTTATCCTTTTAAGTTCGGTCCCTAACTTCTGATCTTCTCTTTTGAGATTGATCCTTAAGTTTCAACTCTCATTTTGGAAACAGTCCTTAACGTTTGATTTCCTCCTTTCGAGGTCGGCCGCTAACTTCCGACCCTATTTTTTGAGATTGATGCTTAACTTTTAATTCTTATTTTGAAATCAATCCTTAACTTTTGATTCCCTCCTTTCGAGGACAATCCCTAAATTCCAATCCTCTCTTTTAAGATTGATCCTTAACTTTCAATTCTCATTTTGAAATCAGTCCTTAACTTCTGATTCCCTCCTTTCAAGTTCGGTCCCTAACTTCCGATCCTCTTTTTGAGATTGATCCTTAACTTTCAATACTCATTTTGGAATCAGTCTTTAACTTTTATTTCCTCCTTTTGAGGTTGGTCCCTAAGTTTCGACCGTCTCTCTTGAGATTGATCCTTAACTTTCAATTCTCATTTTGGAATCAGTCCCGAACTTTTGATTCTCTTTTTTCGAGATCAGACCTAATTTTCAATCCTCTTTCCAACTTTCATTTTGAAATTGATACCTAAATTTCAATTCTCACCTCAGGGTCAGCAGTTACATACTGATTCCAATTTTCTATAAACATCTAAATTCTAATAACTTAGAACCCACTCTCCAATCCCCAGCGAGAGTCCCTACATCTTAATTTTGATCAAATATTCATCTGGTAATTATCTAGCAGAAACAAATAGCACACTAAAATTCTATACGCATTTTATGTATGTTGACTTAGGAGTCTCTATTGGTTTTATTGATCTCATCGGTGAACGCCAATACGCGTGGTGTGCTTTCCAAGCACATCACACCAATTGGAGGTCCATTTGTTGACCTCACTTTTGGCTGAGATCTAGTTTTCCTTTTTAGTAGCCTAGGGTCTAGCCATAAGTCTTTCATATTGACTATTTCTAGAAAACTAGAAAAGGAACCATCATCATTAAAAATTCTAAACTCCTCTTTACTCAACTTGAAGCTCTGCATATTGGTCCTATCCTCTAACACTTCGTAGGTGGGGTCAATATGGAGGAGCTCAAGGTGAGTTTCCATAGGACTGCTTGCCCTTAAGGTTGACTCTGGGTGTTGGTCTAGAGGTAAGGCACTCACTAGAATAACCTCACTTACAATCACTCAATACCCTAAAATCAAAATTCCTTGACTTTGATCCCTTGATCCTTTGGGAGACTCATGTAGATGGTCCTCTAAACCTACTAGCCCTAGGCTGGGGTTTAGCTAAGTCTAGTACATAGAGGACTCAAATGGGGTTCTCATTGGCCCATAGCTCAATTATGGTTGTTGGCACCGCACTTCTACCAAAAAAACTCAACTTAGCCTTTTACCCTAAAATTCCTGAAATTACCTAAGTACCCTTGAAACCCTAAATTTGGCCAAAATTCTCAAATTTATACAAATTACCCAACTCTATTTAGAAATCATTTCAAACTTTTAGAAAACATCCAAATTACCCAAAGTCACCAAAAAATTGTCAAATTACCAAAATGCCCCTCCTAAGCCAAAATTTTCAAATATTCTTAAAAATCCCAAAAAATTCTCAAAACATTCCAAATATTCCCAATCTCTTTTTTCTCAACACCACATGACCCAATTTGACCAATTTGACCATTTTTACCAAAATTCTCAAATTTTCTTTTAAAGGCCTAATTTTTCCCAAATTTACCTAAAATGACCATCAATAGGCCCAATTTTCCCCAATTTCAATTCAAAACTCAAATTCACCTTCCATATGACCAATCTAAAAAAAATCCAAGCTCAATTGACCCTTGATTAGAGCCTAATATTAATTTAATCAAACCCCCTAATTTTGGCCATATGACTTAATCTCACCAAATTGAACCTATTATCTACTCAATTTGCCACAATTTATGTTTAAAACTCTTCATAACACTCCTACACATCAAACATGATCTTCATTTTCCTTGGTGAAGCCCCAATTTCAATTAATTTTGACCCAAGTCCAAAAACCCCAATTTTGCCCTAAATTGGCCATACCTCAAAATTCCACCAAATTGATTGCCTTAACTCCAATATTGGCACCCAATTTATGTTGAAAAATTTTCATCACATTCCTATTGGCCATTCTAACAAATCAATTTGGACTTAGCCCAAGCCTAGCCCAATCTGTGCCCAAGTCAAGCCCAACATGCCTAAATTTACCAATATCCCAAAATCCTTCAAATTTCGGCCCCAAATTGAACTCAAAATCATTTCAAGTCTTCACCAAAAATCTTCATGACAATCATCTACACAATGTTGATTAATTAATTGGACTCAAGGTCATGGCTAGCCTAGCCTAAACCCAAGCTTTGGCCAAATTGACCTGTAAAGACCGCTTCACCAAAAATTAACCTAACCATGTCAAATTTGACCTCCAAAGATCACCACAGCCACTATGCCCTTAGTTTGAACCATGATAAACCTTAAAAAACCCACCAAAATAAGCTATGGATCAATGGGTCCCAAAATTAAAGGATTTATGCCCATATTTGGGTCTTAAGCCAAAATCCTCATCATTATGACTAACCCTAGGGGCTAAGTAATAATTGAACCTTCCCCTGGCTCACTTGGTCTCTTGTCCAGCTCCCCTGTCCTTGTCGGCTGGCCTAGTGGCCCAAAATAACCGAAAATTGTTAGCCACCTCCCCTAAATCCAAACTCTATTCAAACCCTGAGGCCACTTCATCCAATTTTAAGTTTAGAGCCTCTCTGCCCTCCACATAGGCAGTACTTTGCACCCTTCAATTGACCCATAGAGCCACCATTGACCATTTTTATAAAAGCTCACCTCCGTGGCCAAGGAGAGAGGTGCTGAAATTTTCTCAAAGAGAGACCTCAAAATTGATCCCACAGCCTCTTTGAGTCATCCTCATCTCAAGCCAACCATTTTCCCCCACTGATACCCATTGTGGAAGCTCAATTTAGAGCTCAAACTTCTGCCAAAACTAGTACAAAACTCCCCATAGCTCCACATTCCACCAAACTCCAATTAAACTCACCCACACCACCACCACAATGAAATAAGAAGAAGCCACATCAAATCCCCCTCATAAAGAGCCCCTAGCATAGCTCTAGACCAATACCCGAAATCAATATTAGTTGAATTCATACCTAGACCTTTCACCACAGTAAGCGGCTCAATCCTTGACCTCCTTGGACCTCTACAAACGTGCCAAGAACCTCTGATTGAAGCTTCCCTTCTCAGAGCAAAGGAATTGAACTTTCCCTCTTACAGAGCCTATTTTGATTCTTCTTTTTAATAAGGTTAGTTTCATGGCATTTTTACCTTATGGATATGTTCTAATAGTCAAGATGAGCATTTAGAAACAAAATTCACTTGATTTGGTTGAGAAATGAGCGAGATATCAAGGTTTGAAAATGAACGATTCTCGGGCTAGGGCATCAGGGACGATGACCACGCACCGTTGGATCATGCGTATTTCGCACGGACGACTCTGATCACTGGAGCTTCGGATCCGCCATAGGTTGACGCGAAGCCGCATCACTTAAGTAGAAAAATAGGGCTTTTTTTATTTATTTAATTTCCTAAACTTTAAAAATTCATATCTTGGTGTAGAAAAATTGTAGAAATAAAATAAAAACACCCTCTTGCTCAGTGAACAAAGGAGAACAATGTGGAAGTGGTTTGTGGTTCATTTGATGCATATTTTATAGATTAATTAATCAAATACTATTTTGAGTCTTTCGATTCTCCATGCATGTAGACATTTCACCATGACTTGAAAGTTTGACATGTTGTTGCCTATGTCTTAAGGAACATTCTCTAATTTTTTCGAAGTTAGAGAAGATCTCTAGACAGAGCTCCATATTTTCAATTTTATGTCTATTATTTGCATAAATTAATCATAATAATTAGCATGTTGCTTAGGAAATTCCAATAAAATTTTAGAAGGTTTACCATGACCAAAGAACCTTTTGGAAAATGGTTCATGAGCCGAGTCATTAAAAATGCACTTATTTTTCACAAACCCTAAAATACAAAGAAGATCAATTTTGGGAAATATAAACATCTAAATAACTTGATTTTAATTCTCCACTATAATTTAAAGTTCAGAGAACTCCCCAAAAAAATTTCAAAATAATTGGAGCTCATTTGATAACTTAAATTGATTTTTCAAGTTAAATGTTATTTTTAACACTAAAATGATTTTTAATAATTAAAATATAACTCAAAAAATTATAAAAATTGGTTTTTTGAGTTCTCTGTAATTAGAGGACTTTTATAAAAATAAAAAGGTAATTAAAATAAAAATTTCATTTTTAGCCTATTTTTAATTTTTAAATAATTAAAAAATGATAAAGAACACAAAAAATAACAAAAATTCATGAAATGTTCTAAATTATTTCATAAGTACAAAGGAACAATTGGAATATTTTTCCTAATTTTCTAAGTGAAGATATTGAATTTTTAAGCTTAAAATAATTTTTAAAAGCTAAAAATTGATATTCACTAAAATAATTTTAACAAATCAGAGAAAAATCAAGAAAAAGTGAAATTTGTTTCTATGGTTTTCATGACCTCATAAAACTTAATAAAAATATAAAACTTAATTTTGCACTTTTAAAATATTTTATAGTTAATAAATTCTCCATAAATTAAAATAATTTTTAAAATTCAAATGTAACTCAACAAATCAAGAAATTTGGTTCCAATTATTCTTTGGTCTAAATCTACCTCGAATGAAAATTTCAAGGGATGGGAGTTTGCTTTTGTCAAGTTATGGATTTTTCTTCGAAAAATTCTATTTTTGCATAAAAATAAATATGTAAATTAAATTAAATTTTGAAAAATAACATCCACTCCTCTGATGTCTTAATTGACCCATGAGGAAGGTGGTATAAAAATTCCAATGTGATTTGAATTAAATTTGACAAATTACGATGTGATAGAGCCTTAGGGGCAAAAATGTAATTTTGGAAATTTGGCCTTAATTAACATTTAGGCTTAATTCAAGAAGGGGAAATGGTCAACATTTGATCTTGATTATCATATTTAGATGATTGAAATATTAGGAATTAATTTGTAGAAACCAATCTCACTTTTCCCTAGTTGACGAGAAAATGTGTAAATTCCTTAAAATATCAAACTTTGGGAGTCTTTCAATTTAAATGATCCTAGACTCTGGGGTATGGTTTTGGGTGTTGCTAACTATCCCATTTAATACTCGTATTTAATGATTCAAATGACTTTTAAAAATTTTGATAATGAATCATCATCACCAAAAAATTCAAACTTTTCAAAAAAAAAAAAAAGAACTACAATATCTAACAAAGTCTAAAGGGCTTAGCAGTGACCTAAACTAAATCAAATTTTGGTTAAATAAGGATTAGAAAAGTGAACATAATTAAAAATTGAACATCATTAAAACACTACATGCCCAAATTAAAAAGTTGGCTAAGTGCCTTGATAACATTAACTTGCCCCTTTAAGGGTCTTCACCCACATAATCCTCAAATTAATTTATAAGTGATAATTACCCTACTCTTAGGATAATTGAAACAAAAATGTTCATTGAGCATTAAAGGTATTTATAGGATGGGTTATTAAGCAATATAATAAGTTTTAAATGAGCTCGAGACTTTTCACCAAGTGGTGAGAGGGAAGCATGGACCTGCTTCTTTCTCTAAATATGTTGGATACCTCGGAGGTCTACTAAACTTAATATGTTTTTCTTAATAAAAATTATCCTTAATCAAATTAATAGGGACCCGCCAAGAAATGACTTAGGGCAGGGTAAATCACTAAAACCTTACTTTTTTGCTTTATATAAAGTGCTCTCACATGCATTTTGAGTTTGGGGTGGTTCAACGAGAAGACTCGCTAGGTACGCTTTTTATAGTTTACAGTGCTGTCTTTCGAACACTTTAATACTAAACAAGTTATGCTTATAAAACTTGCATGTTAAACAATAATGTCACCCTACGGAAAACCAAAACTGTTAGGATAGCCACAAAACCAAAACCCAAAACCATAATTAAAATCAACCAAGATAAAAATCACCTTTATAACATTCAAAAAATAAGATAAATCAAAATTTAATCACAAATATCACGAAATAATAATTACAACTAAATTAAGACATCTTTATCGGATAATCGGTAATCCCTCGAAGGAGGTAACCTACTGTTGCTAACGAGGCTTCCCACGGTCTAAATGAATGTATGGAACTCATTAAGTTGAGTTTAGTAAATTCATTTGGACTACGTGAATCCAATAGAAAATAGTTGTGTCAGAATGAGGGAGTTTTTGGATCCAAACCAGTGTCGCTCTAATCAACTTTAACATCCCTCATAAAACTTAAAGAACTACAAACATAAGGCCACCTGATTTGACATCATAACTTGACACCAAAGAAAACTCAAACTCGTCATGACAATAAAGTTGGAGCTAGCATGGTGGGCAGCACGGTCATGTTCAACAGAAAAACCTGTCTTCCTCAGCTAAATAATTCCTTTCTTAGAATTAAACAACCAAGCCATAAGACTTCGAGTTTGTTTGCTTATCCAACATAAATCCTCACTTTATCTTTAGGTCTTTGCACAATCATGTTGTGCAATACAAGACCTAACTCATCTTAGGATTCTGAGGTTATCGTTCTCCATGACCTAAATCCTCATATCTTTCAGGCTATTTGCGTAATCGTCTCACACAAATGTAAGCCCTAACAAATAAAATTTGCAGGATGAAATACTTAAATAACTAACTAAAGCCAAAAAATAGATTAATTTATGATTATGTCCTTATTAGATGGGTCGATGGCTTTAATGAATCCACCTAACATAAAAACTATGTATGGAGAGTAGCATTGGAAAGAATGTGCTCTAATAGAGTTTATCGTTTGGACCTTAAAATGACATTATTATAACATTACTTATTGTTGTTACAATTTTAATTTTCATCTTAATCAATTATAATTGATGCATAATTTTTTACATAATATTTTAGAATCAAAATTTCTATGAATTTACAATATTCATTTATGTTGTTCTATTTGAGTTAAGTATGAAATGGTGAAATTACAACAACCACATTTATATAAGGAGATTAAAGTTTTTTTTCTTCAAAAATTGCAACACACTTGAATTATCTAAACAGACATTTTCCTTGACCAACAATGGCTTTTTTGGCAGTAGCTTCTTCATACAGTAGCCTCATAAATACTTACTCCAATAACTGTAACAACTATCCCAAAGAGACCTTTAGTACTAATGGTTGGCACTAAAAAGTTGAGGAGTTGCCCGTTGGAAGCTGTCGGTCAACGGAATCAAAATTCCGTTACCCTCTTTGGAAGGACATTTAATTTACATATATATATATATATATATATATATAGTTTATAAAAAATTGAAATTAAACTGAAACCATATTTTTCATAGTTTAAATGAAAGTGTACTATACCTTGAACCCTGTATATATCCCGAAAGATAAACACAAGACTTGAGAATGATGCTTGATCAAATAAACTAAGAAATATATGACATTCGTTTGGTCTGTGAAACCATTTTTATTTACCGACAAGTTCTCCTATTTAATATGAAAAATTAAATAGGTTTTATTTTAAGCAAGGTTCAGAAAAGCTTCCTTTAAGGGCAAGCCTATATAGTTAATTACATCTTAAATGGTCGAAGTCACATAAGAAAACTCTCAATAAAAATCAAGAATAATTATCTTTAAAGAGCTCAAAAGGATAGGATTTTTCAACGAGATTGAACATAGAGGTGTGAAAGGGGAATGGCTCAAATTTGGAGCATTTTGTTATAGAGTCCAAAGGAGGATAACTAGGGGATGTCATATATCTGGAGGAGAACCTCGATGACATCTGAAGCTATCCTAATGTTTGGCTTCAGTTTTGAGGATAAATTATTTGAATGTTTCATCCTGCCAATTTTACTATTTAGGACTTACATTCGTGCGAAATGATCACACAAATAGCCTAAAAAATGTGAGAACTTAGGTCGTGAAGGACGACAACCTCGGAATCCTAAGACGAGTTAGGGCTTATATTGTATAGCAAAGCTATACAAATGCCTAAAGATGAGATGAGTATTTATGTTGCAAAAGCAAACAACCTCAAAATCCTATGACTTGTTGTTTAATTCTAAGGAAGAAAATTGGTTTAGCTGGGGTAGACATGTTTTGCTTTTGAAGATGGATGTGCTGCCCACTATACTAGCTCCAAGCTTTTTGTCGTGATGAGTTTAAGTTTTCTAGTATGTCAGGTCATGATGTCAAATCAGATGGCCCTATGGTTAAGGTCATTAAAATATTATGAGGCAAATTTAAGTTGATTAGAGTGACACCAATTAGGATCCTACGGTTCCCTCGTTCCTGTATCACTATTTTCTTTCAGATTCACTTAGTACAACTGAATTTACTAGACTCAACTTAATGAATTCCAAGCTTTCATTTAGATCATGGGAAATCTCGTTAGCAACCATAGATTACCTCCTCTGAGGGATTCTAGATCATCCGATAGAGACATCTTGATTTAGTTGCAATTATTATTTTGTGATGTTTGTGATTAAAATTTGAGTTGTATTATATTTGAATGTTGTGGAGGTGGTTTTTATCTTGGTTGATTTTAGTTCTGGTTTTGGTTTTACGGCTACCATAAGAGTTTAGTTTTTATATAGGGTGACATCGTTGTTTAACATGCAAGCTCAAGATAATAAGTACAGGAAGTTAAATGCATTAATGTTAAAGCGTACCTAACGAGTCTTCTTGTTCCACCACCTGAAAGGTTAGTACTTTCAAAGCATTTATAGTATTGCAAGAAAGTTTAATTTGTATGAGTATATGAAGGTTCAGCTACCAAACCCCAAGTTATGACTTTGTTGAGTCTCGAAAGATCCTAGTGGATAGTTTTAGAACAAAATATGACGAGTCCAATTTGCCCTTCAGAATATCCAGTAGATTTCAAAATTTTCAAGGCGTGGCCCTAAATCATTTTAAATATCTCTTGAAATATCCCGAGTTCATTTTGATATTGTCATAATGTTTTGATAATCATCCGAGGTTTAAGTGTGACTATCCCGTTGCCTAGTGAAACTTAACACCTTAATTAACCTGAAGATAGGGTACTCAATCAATCAATTAATGTTTCATTTAAGAGTTATGTGAGTGTACTCAATCAATCAATTAATGTTTCATTTAAGAGTTACGTGAGTGGGTGCCCTTAAGATGTGTTTGAGTCATTTAAAATTGTGGTGCCTGGAGTTAAAGTCAAGCTTATAGTGCTTAAAAGATGTTAATTACCAATCATATTATTTTTTAAATCCAACCAATTGAGTAGAAATTGAGCCTAGGTCACTACTAAGCCTTTAACAATAATAGTGAGTGAAATGATGGTTTTCAAAGTTTAAATATTTTTGTATTTTTTAAATTTTTGAAATTTTTAATTATTCTTACTTATTTTAAATCCAAAATATGGCTAAAAAATCAAGTATTTTTCCAAAAATAATTTTTATTTTTCTTAAATGCCTCTGATCATAAAGAACTCAAAAAACCAAATTTCACAATTTTTTTAAGTGTATTTAATTTATTATAATTATTTTTGTTTAAAAATACATGATTTTTTAGAAAACCCACCTTAGTACTTATACCATGCCAAATAATTTCAAAATATTTATAGTGGGTAGATATAATTTTTATGAATAATGTGGAGTTAATTTTATTAATTTTTTATTTGTATTTAATTTTCATAAATTAGTACAACGTATTCACATTTAACTAAGTATAGAAATTCACCAAATGATCCAAAGCATCACAATATTTTTTTTAGACTTCTCTGACCACAAGAAACTTACTAAAATTGTCCTCATAATTTTTCAAGTGATATTTTGATTTATAAAATTAAAATAAGCCAAAATGATCACCTTAGCTTGAAAATTAGGGTTAGAAGCATAGAGATGCCCTCTGCCACTGAAAAAATCAAGAGACATAGCCTCTGTCATGAGGAACAACCCCTCAAAATTTCAAGCCATGGTGAATATTTTAAGTCATGGAGAATTAAAATACCACAGAGAGTATTTAATTAATTAAAAATCACATGTTCTCCTCTATTTACCGAGCAAGGGGGTATTTTTCTTTTATTTTTATGATTTTTCTATAGAAAGTTATGGATTTTTGAAGTTTAGGCATTTAAAATAATTCAAAAATTTCTATTTTTTTATTTATACACGCGGCGCTGACTGGATCCTAAGCGACTCCGAAAAAACACGCGGCGCTCCTCCATTTGACACTGTCATCCCCCTTAGCTGCCACGTGGACCACACTTTATGCAACAAGGGCTCATCTGACTTGATCTCCTCCATCCACTAGATACACGCGCGATCGGACGACTCACCATTATCGTCCCCAAGTGACCTAACCCATGAGCTGTGCACACCAAAACATTAAAATCTTGTCCTAGACTCAGCCAAATCACATGGGGTTTGTTTCTAAACCTTCATCTAGTCAATACAAACACATCTATATGGTTTATTTAGTATGAAATATAGTAAATACGTATGGAGGGTCGAAACAGGTTTGATTTAGGGTTAGAGTTCAATACCTTTGTCAGAGAGGGGAGGCCTCAATCAGATGCTTGTGGTAGCTTTGATTGGTCCCAACAAACTTCTGAATGAAGTTTTGTGCCCTGGTGAATGGTTTAGGTATGAATTCAATCAAGCTTGATTACAAGTGTTTGTCTAAAGCTACCTTAGAGGCTGTTTCAGAAGGTAGTTTGATGGAGAATCAACTCCTCTTATTCTAGGGATGGTATGTGCACATATAATTTGAGTTCAGTGGAATGGGGAGAGATGCCCGGGTTTGAGCTGAAAGTATGAGCTCAAAATTGGGCTTCCACTGTGCGGATCAAAGGAGGAAAATGGTGGCAATGAGCTTAGGAGTTCTTGGAGAGTGTCTGAGAGCACATGGACAGAGTTTCCCAAAGGAATTTTAGCACTATATTTTCTTGGTCATGGAGGGGTTGATTAAATAGAGAGCTTAGGGGGGAGTTCAGGGCTAACTGATCAGTGTAAAATGGTGCTTAAGTGGAGGGCTGAGGAGCTCTCAAGAGCCATTGGGATGAGGTGGCCTTTATGGTTGAAATTGGGTTTGATTTAGCCTTAGGTATCTCAGTTTTGGTGTTTTCCGACCACTAGGCTTGCCGGCAAGGCCAGAGGAGGTGGCCAGAGAGTGAGGTGATCAAAGGGGAGGTTTAATTATAATTTAGTCCCAATCTTAAGTGATGATCGGGGAGATATTTGGTTAAGGACCGAAAATGAGCTAAGATCCCTTAATTTAGGGACCCATTTGTCCATAGCTCACCATGAATTCTCAAATGGGCTTTAGCTTGGTCAATAAGGTGTGCTTAGTGGTTGTGGGGACCTTAATTTGGTGACTTTAGGATGGCTAAGTCAATTTTGGAGCATGTCCAATTTGGGTTCAAATGGCTAAGAGTTAGGTTTGGGTTAGGCTAGCCATGAATTTGAGCCCAATTTATTGATCAAATTTATGTAGATGATTGCAATTAAGATTTTTGGTGAAGTATTTAAATGATTTTGAGTCCAATTGGAAGCTCAATTTGAACAATTTTGGGATTTTGGTATATTTGGCCATATTGAGCTAAACTTAGGTCTAGGTTGGGCTACAATTGGGTGAGGTTCAAATTGATTGTTGAAAATCATCTATTGGAATGTAATGAAGATTTTTCAACATAAATTGGGTGCCAATTTTGGGGTTAAGGCATTCAAATTGATGAAATTTGGGGACAGCCAATTTGGGGCAAATTTGGGGATTTCTTAGACTTAGGTTAAAATTAAGTGTAACTGAGGCTTCATCAAGGCCAATTGAAGGTCAAGTTTGGTTTTTAGGAGTGTTATAAAATATTTATGATCCAAATTGAGGCAAGAGGCAAATTAAGTAGGCTATGGGGTTCAATTTGGTGGGATTAAGTCATAGAGTCAAAATTAGGGTTTGACTTAGATCAAAATTAAGCTCAAAGCTTGGTTTAGATTGGTCATATGAAAGGTTAATTTGATTTTAGGATTGAAATTGGGGGGAATTGGAACAAATTTGATGGACATTTGAGGTGAATTTGGGGAAGTTTGGCCTTTAAAGGCAATTTGGGGGTTTTAGTCAAAATGGTCAAATTGGCCAAATTGAGTTCAATTGAAGGGTCCAAATTTATTTTGGAGACATTTGAAGCGATTTTTAAGGTTTTGGAAAAGTTTGGGGTGCCAAGAGTATTTTTGTAATTTTGGCAATTTTGGAGGTATTTTGTTAATTTTGTATTTTTTTGGTGTATTTAGGTAATTTGGATATTTTGAAATGGTTTTAAATGATTTTTGAACAATTTTTGGTATTTTGGGTGAAATTAGGATTTTTGGCCAACTTTAAGTTTTGGGGGTGTTTAGGTAATTTGAGTGGATTTACGGGCAAAAGATCATCTTGGGCATTTTGGTAGAATTGGGGTGCGAACCACCCTATATGGGCTATGGGCCAATGAAATCCTCATTTGGGTCCTCTATGTAGTCGTCTTAGCAAAACCCTAGCATAGGGCTAGTGGGTCTAGGGGATCTCTACTTGAGCTCCCAAAAGATCAAGGGATCAAAGTCAACAATTTTGGGTTTAGGGTTGTGAGTGGATACAGGTGATGGTGAGTGTAGTTAGTGAACTAGCTCCAGAACAACACCCAGGATCAACTCTAAGGTCAAACAGTCCTATGGGGACTCCTCTTGAGATCCTCCATACTGACCCCACCTACTAAGTGCTAGAGGTTAGGACCAATACGTGGAACTTCAAGTTGAGAAAGGATGAGTTTAGAATTTCTAATGACGAGGGTTCCTTTTTTAATTTTCTAGGAATAGTCAACAGGAAATTCCTATGGCTAGACCTTAGGCAACTAAAGAGGGAAAACTAAACCTCAACCAAAAGTGAGGCCAACAAATAAAAATACTCTCTATGGCCTTCTAGTTAGGAAAGAAAACGAAAGCTATGTGCATGTCTTCAATGGTCACACAATTCCCTGTTTTGATTTCACCGTTGTTGTTACATTACTATTTCTTGGCTACCCATTCCTAGATATTTTTAGTTCTACTATGGAGATATTCATAATCTCTTCCCTTTAATGCATTATCTTCACTCTCCTCATTCATTTTCAACTCTAGATTAATGAAACTTCTTCTATTCTATTTAAACATGATCTACTCATTAAAATCGTACGTTCATTGTAAGGATAGTGAAAACTTGTTCCATACATGTGGCCCTCGTTTTCTTAATACCTTCTTTCTACATTGTTTGAGTTGTAGAAGTGAATTCATTCCTTCTATATATATATATATATATATATATATATATATATATAATTGTTTGATTGTTAAGTGGCAAACTTCTACGGCTACAAGTTTGACTTACGATCATGGATAGTAATTTAAAGGTTATATAGATATGTGTTTTGAGTACAATTCAATTAGCAAGTTTCAGCAAATTAATGTGCAAAAGTTGGCTTGAATTGAGTTAGGACTAAGCCAAGCTTGGATCCTTTCAAGCTAGCTATGTAGATAAGAACTATAGTATATATTAATTTGTATAAATGGGTATATTAATACATTAACATATGTAATGGTTTTGAGAGATTTAAAATTCATTAAAATTTTATTTGGAGAACTTCTAATTAAATTTAACTTGGCTTGAGAACATATTAGAAGACCTCAAATTGATCTTAACTTTAATCTTGATTTTTATGGTTGGACACTTAGCATATTAGTTAGAAAAAAAATGTAAAATCTCAAGGGGGTAGACTCAAGTGCAGGCTCTACCAGCAAAAAAAATCCTTTGAACTATAAATTAACTCTTTGTAAAATAAACTTGTGATCAAACATATTTCACATTGGTTGAAAGTAAAGTTAGGAGGTCCAACATATATAGTGCCCAAACTGCCCAAGGAAAAAGAAAAATGGGACAAGAGATCAAATTATGCAGCCTAAAATATCCTCTTCCATTTTCATTACCTGAAGAATCAAAGAAATAACTGAGAATCTTATTTTATTAAATAAGGTTAGAATAACGTTTCTCTCATTATAGCTATCCACTACGGTGGGATTGGCCCTAGTGCTACAGTGATAACTCGGAATTCCTTTTTACTGTAACCATTCAATGAAGAGCTTAGCTGGTGATGATTTAATTGGGCGTGGCTAGACTAATCCCTGTCCCTGAAGATGCAACATGGCCGGAAATTCGGCAAGGATGAATTAACCACGCTCCGTGCTTCAGAAGGCAACATCGGATGTGGTACTCGGGTATTCTACCTTTCTCTTTTAATACATTCAAGAACCGAGGGTATAAACGAGGAAAAAACATAAACTAAAATGAGATTTTTTTCGACTAAAACTCCATATAATTTGGTCTTGTGATTTTAAAAATAATTGTTTTAAAGTATAGAAATAACAATCATTTACAATAATTTAAAATAGAAAGATAAAAAACAATAGTAATAAAATTTCAAGAAATAAATCATATTTTTATTGCCCGAGTTTATAAAAGCATGATATAAGAAGTTTTTTTTTATTTTTTATTTTTTATTTTTTATTATTCACTTCTGTAAAATATGTTAAAATATTGATCCCATTTAATTTATTTTCGAAGTACTGTGCACCTTAAAATAAAATGAGGACATTTACAAAAAAAAAAAATTAAGATCTTACCAAGGGACGTTGGCCCAAATATGTTATCTGACTTTTTTCCTTTTCACTTCGAACCCTAAACCGAAAAGGAACTTTAAGGGCATTTTACAAGCTTTGAATAATGATTGAAACTTTTTTTTACTTAGTCAAAATTATGTTTCGGTTATGATCGAATATTAGAATCTTATTAGAATCGTATTTGATTAAGGTTCAAAAATAATTAAAATAGGACAAAAATGTTCAATTATATATTTTATACAATAATCAAAGAAGACTTGATCATCATTAAACTAACAAAAAAAAACCATTAGATCTTAATTTAATTAACGATCAAACCAATCCTTGTGCGGTTTGTTAGGGTTTAATCAAGGTCTAAGCTCCTTGCCCATCAGTCTGAAATGAGATAATCTCGTACAACTACGACTCAGTAGGCATAAAGGACGAGCAATAACAGTCAAGTACATCAGGCAATCGCTACAAAGCATTGATCCAAGCCAGAGTAAACTCTACTCTCCTCTCCCTAACAAATACCGAACCATCTGAAGCATTCGGGTGATTCACATAAAATTCCCAACAATAGAAATAACTGCTATGATAGTAAAGTAGCAAAAATTCTTCCAGTATCTTGTAACAAACAACTATTCCACAACTCCATCGGGACTGATAAAAGCTCCTTCTTGACATAACTTCTTCGATATGAAAAACTCATGTTAACTCACTTGAGCAATTTTTAACTTGCGACTTTCTTATAATCGAACACCTATTTTCCCTTTCCCCTCTTTTTTTTAAGATCCATAACAAAATCTAGAGAAAATCAAATTTAACACAAAAAATATCCCATGTATAGATTGTACAGGCCTCTAAATTCAAATTTATTACAAAATATACTTATTCCATGGATTTTCATTTCCTTTTTCAAAGACTTCCCAAATTTTGAAAATTTCCATTATGTGGAGAAAATCCATGGCAAATGAAGAGAATCATTAAGTTAAATTGTAGAACTATCTTGAGAAGTAGGAATCTGGAGGTTTTTTGCCCAATATCACCAAAAATCAAGATCTAAGAGAAGCCCTAAAGTAACACCTGCATGAGTCGAGGAAAGAAGAAGAAGATCGAGCGAAGAAAATGGATTTGAATCGACAATTTTTGCGATTTTATAAGGTGAATCGGAGGTTCAACTGATTCGACGTCTAGGTACCCGATTTGGTTCTTAGGCACCTGCTCTAGGGTGGATGGCGCTTAGGCACCAGGTTTTGGCTGCTAGATGCTGGTGCTTAATTTTTACAATTTTTGGTATAAGGAAAACACTGTACACCAAAGGTTTTCAGACCCTAATTTGTTCGATTCAACATCATTTTGATAATTTATCATCTTCCAAACTTCTCCCAACTTTCATCACAAGCACTTGACACCTTAGTATGAACAAGCCAAGAAATTCAGTCAAACTAAACACGTTGACACATAATTATAAATAAAGTACACTAACACCTCAATACAGCTATCAATCAAAAAATTGCATATCAAACTCACAGACATAATTTAAACACATAGATATATATATCAGTTCTAACATAAAAACAAACATAAATCCTACCTATGTTGATAACCACATACATATAAATAGCAAAACAAAGACAAAGGCAAACAAACATGCAAACTCACAGACCCCTACAATGTGGGTGTAACGAAACACTTTTGTTCCGTCAGTTTGTAAGTAGTCTTACTGGAGTCGTCCTTGATTGGTATGTAGAGCTACCAAATGGTTCGATAAAGACATTCACAGAAATGGAAAACCTTTCTTGTAAGCCAATTTGCCAAAATTCAGCATAACATCACCCTTGGTGATCTTTTGGTAAACAAGAAAAAGCCGGATGAAATCATGGTGGAGAACATCCTACGGTGTAGAAACCTCAGCATGAGATATGAGTCACAGTTGCAAGAGTAGCAAGCAGTTGAGAATCTTCTAAGGAGCATCTGTGGTGCAGTAGGTTTCTTGCTTAAAGGTTTAACAATTAGAACGTTCGAGAATTTGCATAACAAATCCAGAAATCTCCAAGGAGAAGCTAAGAAAATTGGTTTTAAGAAAAGGATTGAAGAGCTAGAACCAATGGACATAATTGTGATAAAATCTGGGACAGTTGATGTGGATGGTAGGAGAAAATGACATTTACAAACAAAAGCAGAACAATCTCAACGAACCTTCCAACTTCCCCATCAGAATGTTCAGCAATCTTCTTATCAGGGACCTTACTAGATAGACGAAAGATGAGTTCCAACTATAAATGCTTAATCAAATGGGATATACTCTTTTAAAGTTGAGGCAGCAAGAAAGATTTTTCGTAATCTGATCAAGAATCCCGAATTCAGGTTGCTTAAGCTGAAGAAGCCTCACAAGGTCAACTAGAAAAGACATCCGAGATATTGTCCGTACCATAGGTTCATTGGACACACCATAGAGGAGTGTTATAGTTTCAATGACTTGCTTGACTAGAGTTTCAAGAATGGGGACATAACGATCCCAAAAGAATATTTGAAAATAACCTAAAAGACGTTCTATCAATATGATTTTGGTTGATATGCTTGTTTCAACTGACCCGTACGCAACTAACAATGGATGAGACACCTCTTAACTACCATTGTACTACTACTGTTATCATTGTTAGTCTGTCCCATTCCTCCCACCACATTAAGGAAAAGAAAAATTTTCGTTGTTCAGGATTCTTCGATGTTATGTTTTTGTTGCATACATTCAACAGATAACTTCATGTTAAATGAAAAGGAAAATTTTTGGGAAAGAGAAACCAACTAACTTGGAGGCTTAAACCCCAATATAACGATGGTTAAATAGGGGGTGATACAAGATGAAGTTTCAGTATTGTGATGACTTCAGGGGAGAAAGAAATTAATGTCCTAATAATTGAGTCATCCACTTTAAAGAATTCAGACTGGGTCCTAAGTTGATTTCAAAATAACTTAGTGTGGTTCAAATACGAGTAATTGACTCGGGATATCACAAGCATCTTAATTTCCTGCCATGTGACTGGTCTTGATTTTCGAATGAGTTATAATATCCCAGAATTCATCTTAAGAAATATTTGAGGCCTTTCAGTCAGGAGATTTTGGACATTCAAAATCCTTAAAAGAAATATTTTCCACTAGATATAGTAATTCTCATAAAAAAATAAAGGGAACAAAAAAAGAAAGAATTTTAGAAGCCCCTCTTATCGCAATCTTTCAAATGAAATTTTAGAGGTTGAGGATGTTACATCTGATTCCAGGTTATTTAAGGAGCCCTCCTATCGCAATCTTTCTCATGAAGTTCTAGAGGTTGAGGATGTTACATCCTCCTTCGAGTTGCTTTAAGAGCCTCTCCTATCACAATCTTTCAAATTAAATGTTAGAGGTTAAGGATGTTGCATCCAATTCCGCATTGCTTTAGAAGCCCCTTCTATCTTAATCTTTCAAATGAAATTCTAGAGGTTGAGGATGTTACATCCAAATCCGCGTTGCTTTAGAAGCCCCTCCTATTGCAATCTTTCAAATAAAATTCAAGAGGTTGAAGATGTTACATGTGATTTTGCATTGCTTTAGAAGCCCCTTCTATTGCAATCTTTCTCATGAAATTTCAGAGGTTGAGGATGTTAGATCATATTTTGTGTTTCTTTACAAGCCCCTCCTATCACAATCTTTCAAATAAAATTCTAGAGGTTAAGGATGTTACATCTGATTCCGCGTTGCTTTAGGAGCCCCACTTATCGCAATCTCTTTTCATGAAATTCTAAATGTTGAGGATGTTACATCCGATTCCGCATTGCTTTAGGAGCCTCTCCTATCATAATTTTTTAAATAAAATTCTAGAGGTTTAGGATGTTACATCTGATTCCACGTTGCTTTAAGTGACCCTCCTATCATAATCTTTTAAATGAAATTCTAGAGGTGGAGGATGTTACATTAGATTCCATGTTGCTTTAGGAGCCCCTCCTATCGCAATCTTTCAAACAAAACTCTAAAGGTTCATGATGTTACATATGATTACTCGTCGATTTTGAAGCCCGTCCTATCATAATCTTTCAACCAAAATTCTAGACGATGAAGATCCTACATCTGATTCTTCATTGCTTTATGAGCCTCTTCTATCGCAAATGTTCAAAAAAAATTCTAGAGGTTGAGGATTTTACATCCGATTTTGTGTTGCTTTAAGAGTCCATTATATCACAATATTTCATATGAAATTCTAGAGGTTGAGGATGTTACATCCGATTGTACGTTGCTTTAAGATCCCCTTCTATCACAATCTTTCAAATGAAATTGTCAAGGTTGTGGATGTTACACCTGATTCTGTGTTGCTTTAAGAGCCCCTCCTATCGTAATCTTTCTCATGAAATTCCATAGAACGAGGAGTTACATCTAATTCTGCATTGCTTTAGGAGCCTCTCCTTTCAAATAAAATTCTAGAGGTTGAGGATATTACATCCAATTTCACGTTGCTTTAAGATCCCCTCCTATTGCAATCTTTCTCATGAAATACTAGAGGTTGATGATTTTACATTAGGTTCTAAGTTTCTTTAGGAGTCTCTCATATCACAATCTTTCAAAAGAAATTTTTATTGTTGAGGACATTACATCGAATTCCACATTGCTTTAGGAGCCCCTCCTATCATAATCTTTCAAATGAATTTTTAGAGGTGGGGGATATTACATCTTATTCCGCGTTGCTTTAGGAGCACCTCCTATCATAATATTACAAACAAAATCCTAGAGGTTGAAGATGTTACATCCGATTCCACATTGCTTTAGGAGCCCCACCTATCATAATCTTTCAAATGAATGTCTAGAGGTTGGGAGAATAAGCCATTCGATTGAATTAAGGCTTCCTATCTTCCGAGGCTGGTACCTGAATTTCAATCCTCCTCTAGAGGTCAGTACGTGAATTATGATTCCCACCTTAAAATTTGGCATAATTACTTTAATGGTTGCCATTCTTTGATTAGATCCAGTTTTGACATAATGTCCCTAGCGGTTTACTGAACTGCTTTAGTCTTTTCTTTCTGGCGTAATGTCCTTAATGGTTGTCGTTCTTTGCACAATTGTTACCTCTTGAGTTGGATGTAAGTCCTTGTGCTTTCCATCTTGATTTAGTCTCCTCACACATAATTCTATCCTCTGAAACAGTTAAAATTGAAATTAAAATTAAAATATTTAAACATGGAATCTTCATTGCGATCATCGGTTTTTTTGATAGTTGTTTTCAGAATTCTCTTCCATTTGACCAACAGGAGTCCCTGCTTACTCCCTAGTGGAAATCTTATATTCTTTTTTTTTGTTTTTTTTCTGAGTGTACTGTCTAAGATAATCATGTTGGTTTTTCTGATCTCTTTGGGCAATGCCAATACGTGTGGTGTGTTGGCCTGACACACCACACTTATTGGGGGTCCATTTGTTGACCACAGTTTTGGTTGAGGTCTAGTTTCTTCCATAGTAGTCCATAGAACCTTTATGTTGACTATTCTTATAGGACTAGTAAAGGAACCCTCACCATTAGAAACTCTAAACTCTTCTTTGTTCAATTTGAAGTTCCACATATTGGTCCTATCCTCTAGCCTTTAGTAGTTTAAGGCAAATATGGGGGAGCTCAGATGGAGTCCCCATAGGACTTTTTGGCCTTAGGGGGGACCCTGGGTGGTATAGCCTTAGTCAGTTTCACACACACTCACACACACACACACACTGGCACTCACAACCTCAGGTTTTAGTCAAATATGCTTAGTTGGTTCCTTAACCTTTCAGGAAACACATGTAGATGATCCCGTAGGATTAGCTAAGACTAGTACATGAAGGACCCAAAGTAGGGAATTCTATTGGTGCATGGCTCAATTAGGGTGGTTGTCTTATTGGCAACCCCAATCCTACTAAAATACTCAATTTAGCCTTTTGCCCTCAAAAACTACCAAAATTTTCCAAACTTTTCTTGAAGCCTCAATTTTGACCCAAAATCCTAAAAATTACCCCAAAAACCAAATTTTGTCCAAAAATCATTTCAAACCATTTGGAACCACCCAAATTACACAAAACTCTCCAAAATTTTCAAAATTACCAAAATACCCCTGATGACCCAAACTATCTCAAAACCTTCAAAATCGTTTTAAATGTCCCCAAAACCAATTTGGATGACTCCATTTAGCCCAATTTGAGCAATTTGACTGATTTTTACCAAAAGCCTCAGTTTCCCTTAAAGGCCTAATTACAGTAATTCACCATCGAACCCAAATTCAAGCTCAATTTCAATCTGAATCTCAAAATCTCCAATTTGACCCAAACTTTAACCAAATTAAACCCACAAACCTATCCATTTGCCTCAATTTTGAATCTTTACAACACTTCCCACATAAAATTGAACCTTTTGGACACGGCCTTCATCAAGCCCTAATTCCACTCAAATTCAACTTGGACCAAACCCCCCAATTTTGCCCAAAACTTCAAATTCCACCAAATTGAACACCATAATCCAGAAACTTCCACTTAATTGATATTCAAAACTCTTCATGGAAATTCCTTGGACTAATTTGAACCATCAATTCGGTCTAACCAAAGCCCTAGCCCAACTCAAACCTAAGGCTAACCCAAATGTACCAAAATTGGTTATGAGCCAAAATCCTTCAAATTGAAATCCCAAATCAAGTCAAAATCACTCAATTTTTTTTCTAAATTCCTAATGAAAATCGTCTACTCCATTTTAATCAATCAATTGAGCTCAAAGCTATAACTAGCTCCGACCCAAGCCCAACTTCAAGGCAAAGTGCCGAAAATTGAACCCATGCACCAAAGTTCACCAAACCAAACCAAATTGATCAAACCAAAGCCACCAGAGCCATAATTTGGACTTTGGTGACCAGGCTAGACCCACCTAGTCCACTATATTTGAGCTATGGACCAAATTTCCCTTGATTATGGGATCTCTTCCCATATTTGGCTAAACACAAAGATATTTTCCATCAACCCTTGACCATTCAGAGTTAATCATTATTAACCCTCTCACTAGCTCACCTAGTCACCTGACCACCAGCTCTAGCCTGGTCGACCAACCTACTGATTGGAGAACACCAAAATCGAGTGCCACCCCCAAGTTTAAACTCCAAACTTGAATTTCTTGAGTTGGCTCTTTCCAATTGGTAACTTGTGCCACTCAGTCCTCCAAATAACTGGCCATCCATGCTAGCATCTCCTTTCTTCTCTATTTAAACTTCACCTCCAAAGACAAAAAAAGTGACCATCCAATTCCATGGAGAAACTCTACCAAAATCATTCCAGAGCCTCTTCAAGCCTCCCTAAGCTCAACCCAACAATCTTCCATCCCTTCTCCTCACTACCTGAGCTCAAATTCTTAGCTCAAAATCATGGCATTTTCTGTCATTCAACAGAACTCCACAAATCTCCAAATAAACCTTCCACAAGCTTACTCAGACCAGAAAGGGAAGTTTCCCATAAAAATCCCCCTCTATCAAGGCCTGTAACCCACTCCTAGACCAATGCTGCACCACCCTTCGATCAAACTCCCACTAGACCCTAATTCAGCTCAAACAGACACTTAGAGGAGGTTCTCTAGCTCACAAGTAAGCTTCTACAAGTACCTGATCGGGCCTCACCTTTTGGGCTAAGGTATTGATCATTAAGCCTAATTTTGAGCTTGATTTCAAAAATTATGAAGAAAAGTTTAATTTCATAGCATTTTAACTGTATGGATGTGTTTGTCTTGACTAGATGAAGGTGTAGGAAAAAATCCCATTTGATTTGATTGAGTATCGAGAGAGATCTTAAGGGTTGAAATTGAACGACTTCTAGGTTAAGTTAATCAGGGACGATGACGTAAGAGTGTCTAATCACACGTGTATCAAATGGATGCTCTGGATTGCAACGGATGAACGGATGGAGCGATAATAGCGGGTCGAGTCCGCACTGAGTCGGATGGCACGCCAAATTAGAAGACGTCGCATATGATTTTGACGTGCCATAATTTGACATGGCTGCCATAAATTTAAGTAGATAAATAGGGATTTTTTGAATAAGATAAATGCCAGAACTTCAAAAAAAAGATAACCTGGCATAGAAAAATCATGGAAATAAAAAGATAAAATATTGCTCAATGAGCAGAGGAGAATAATGTGGATAAAAGATAAAAATTATTTGATGAGCATATGATTTTCAATTTATTAAATAGTTTCTAAGGTATTTTAATTTATTTTGATTAAATTTTCTCCACCATGGCTTGAAACTTTGGGGGTTCATTCCTCATGATGGAGGGTATGTTCTTCGATTTTGCCAAGGTCAGAGAGCATCTCTGTGCATGTAACCCTAATTTTCAATCTTGGATGGCCATTTTAGCTTAAAATAATTATATAAATTCAAATATCACTTAAAAATTTAAGGGATGAATTTTGGTAGGTTCCCTGTCATCAAAGAATATTAGGAAAATATTAAAATGGTTTAGATAATTTTGTATATTTTTATAGTTAGTTAAATATTTATAACTTATATTAAATTATTTAAATTAAATATTTTTCAAAAATTAATAAAATCATTTCCACATATTGTAGAAAAAGCATGTTGACTAACTATAAAAATTTGAAGTTTATTTGATTAATTTTAAGCACTAAAGTTTATTTTCTAAGAAAAAATATATTTTTGTACAAAATAAATTATATCAAATTGAATACACTTAGGAAAATTATAAAATATGGTTTTATAATATCCTTATAATCAGGGACACTTAGGAAAAATAAAAATTATTTTTGAGAAAATACTTCTTTTTTAAGTTATATTTTAAATTAAAAATAATTAAACAAAATTTAAAATTGCAAAAATATTAAATGATTCAAAGTGTGCCAAATTGCTTTCTGATCACTTTGGACCCCATTAGAATATTTTTCCTAATTTTTCTAAGTTAAATATAAATTTTAAAGGCTAAAAATATATTTTCCCTAATTTACCATTAAAATAATTATAATAATTAAAATATAATTTGAAAAATCATGGAATTTTATCTAAGTTTTCCTCTGACCTAGGTGAACTTGTAATAAATTTTCCCATGACAAAAAATCTTATTTTTATTAGTTAAACAAATTAATATTAAAAAATCCTATTTTTTAATTAAAATAATTATATAATTAAATAAAAATTTAAAAGTCCACACTTTATTTCTCCTATGATGTTTTAAATAACTCAAGATTGAGTTCCCATGGAAATTTCAAGGTCACTTGAATTTCATTTGAAAAGTTATAGGATAGGGAACTCTAGGGGCAAAATGGTCATTTTGGAATTTTAATGTCTTAATTAAATTTTTGGATTAATCAAAGGGTAAATGGGTAATATTGATCATAATAAACTTTTTGGATGATTGAAACATAATGGGTTAAGAGGTAGAAACTAATTTGTCATCCTTTTCATTGTAAAGGTAAAATGGTAATTTTGATAATTATCATGATTTGGAAGATGATTCAGTTAAGATGATCCTAAAGTAATGGGCTTAAGATATGAAGGTAGTAATTCACTCATTTAAGGCCCACCAATTGTCGATTAGATACTAATTATGATAATAATGAGAATTGAAATCCTATTTCAATATTTAATTATCTTAAATTTACTTTAAAAATTGAAATTGAGAGGACCTAATAGTGAACTAGGTTTGATATGTATGAATTGTCTTAGCTAGGATTAGAAAAGAAGGACTTAGTTAATTGACAAACATTTTCAAACACTTTTTTCCCTACTTTAACTTGAGGTATTAAAATCCCTAATGACTTTGGACTTGTTCTTTGGGCCACCCACTCATATGACTATCAAATGAAATGCTAAGTGACTATTTAGTTTCTCTCATTTTTGAAATAATTAAAATTTCAAGGTTCACCTAGTAATGAAGCAATTTTAATTTATCCTTGGGATGATTAATGGAGCAATATGATTAGTTCAAAATGAACTTGAAACGTTTCAAGAAATCTTTAAAGCGGTTTAGGGTCATTCCCCTAACACTTTGGAATCTCTTGGATATTTTGAAGGATAAATTGAACTTGCTATATTTTGTTTTAGAAAATAAACTACTAAACTCTTTTGAGACCCACTGAGTCATAGTTTGGGGTTTGGTAGCTACACCTTCATCTACTCTTGTGATTCATTTAAATTCCTGCAAAATTCTATACATGTTGCAAAAGCTAATCATTCAGCGAGAATGCCAAGAAGATGTTAGGTACGCTTTTGTAGTGTTATTTAATTTCCATCATTTACTGTAATTTACTTTTGCAAAATATTATAAATGCTTGGTTGAGCACTTTTCTTTTATTTGCAAAAATCAAAACCATTTTAAAAAATTAATCAACATTTTCAAAAACCTAAAACAAATTATTTTAAAGGTAAGCTAACTTTGTGGGCAACCATGTACAACAACAATATGTAACAACATGAGGATCGACAACATCACATCTTTCCTTAGAATTAAGAAATAAGCCACAAGATTTTGAGGTTGTCCTCCTAGTGCGACATAAATCCTCAACTCATCTTTATGCTTTTTTACAACCATGTTGTGCAATATAAGCCTTGACTCATTTTAGGGTTTAGAGGTTTTTTTTCATCATGACCTGAATCCTCACATCCTCCAGGATATTTATGTGACTGTCTCACATAAATGTAAGCCCTAATTAAAAAAATTAGCAGGATGTAACATTTAAATAATTCTTCTCTCCGAAGCAAATACAAAACCATAAGATAGCTTGGGAAGTCACTGAGGTTCTCCTCAAAATCCTTAACATCACTTAGTTCTTCTTCCTTCGGATTCCAAAATAACAATGTTCCAAATTTGAGTCATTCCCCTTTGACACTCCTTTGGTCTGATCTTTTGAGAAGTCCTACCCCTTGAAATTTTTGAAGACATTATTCCCAGATCAAAATTGTGAGTTTTCTTAAGTGACTTTAGTCATTTAAGATGTAATTAACTATAGGGGCTTGCCCTTATAGGTGTTGACCTCACTTTTGGTTGAGGTCTAGTTCTTCCTCTTTAGTAGCCTAGGGTCTAGCTATATGACTTTCTTGTTGACTATTCCTAGAAACTAGAAAAGGAACCCTCACCATTAGAATTTCCAAACTCCTCTTTACTCAACTTGAAGCTCTACATATTTGTCCTAATCTCTAGCACTTAGTAGGTGGGGTCATTATGAGGGAGCTCAAGGAGAGTTCTCATAAGAGTGTTTGACCTTAGGGTTGACCCTGGGTGTTGGTCTAGAGCTAAGGCACTCACTACAATCACCTCACTCACAATCACTTAGTACCTTAAACCCAAAATTTTCTTAACTTTGATCCCTTAATCCTTTGGTAGACTCATGTAGATGGTCCCCTAAACCCACTGGCCCTAGGTTAGTGGTTAGCTAAGACCGGTACATAGAGGACCCAAATGGAGTTTCCATTGCTCCATGGCTTATTTTTGGTGGTTAGCTCCCTAATTCTACCAAAGATACCCAACTTACTCTTTTGCCCCTAAAATCCCCCAAATTACCTAAATACCCTTGAAGCACTAAGTTTGGCCAAAATTCACAAATTGACCCAAAATACCCAAATTTTTTCAAAAGTCTTTTAAAACCTTTTGAAAATACCCAAATTACCTAAAATCACCAATAAAATGCCAAACAATACCCATCCTTACCCCAAAATTTCAAAAAATTCGCAAAAATCCCAAAAATTCCCAAAACCTTCAAAATATTCCTAATTTATTTTTTCTCAACTGCAACATGACCTAATTTGCCCAATTGGACCATCTTTGTCCAAAACCCCTAAATTGCCCTTAAAAGGACCAATCTCCTCAAATCCACCTCAAATGTCCAATAAATTGGTCTGAATGTCCCCCAATTGTAATCCTAAACTTAAACTCACCTTCCATGTGACCAATTTAAACCAAATCTAAGCTCAATTCTTTCATGCTTTGAGCCCAAGTTTGATTTAGGTCAAAGCCCCAATTTTTGCCACATGAACTAATCTCACCCAATTAAACCCATAGCCTACTCAATTTGTCACAATTTATGTTGAAAATTCTTCATAACATTCCTAAACATTAAACTTGACCTTCAATTGGCCTTGGTGAAACCTTAATTTCTTTTGATTTCAACCTAAGTCAAAAGCCCCAAAATTTGCCGCAAATTGGCTATGCCTCCAAATTTCACCAAATTCATTGCCTTAACCCACCTAAATCATGTTGAAAACTCTTCATCACATTCCTATTGATCATTCTCAAGAATCAATTTGAACTTACTCAAGGCTAGCCCAATCTAGACCCAAGTCTAGCCCAGCATGCCCAAATTCACAAAAATTCCAAAGTCCTTCAAATTGAAACCCCAATTGAACTCAAAATCTTTTCAATCCTTCACAAAAAAATTTTATTCCAATCTTCTAAATCAAATGAATCAATAAATTGGGTAAATTATCATGGCTAGCCTAACCCAAACCCCTGTTTTGGCTATTTGCACCCACTTGGACGCATGCACCAAAATTGACCTAGACATGTCAAATTGGTCAAGGCAAGGCCACCACAGCCAAATTTTGGACCATATTGACTAAGCCAAACCCCATGGAACCACCCAAATGAGCCATGGACCAAGGGATCCCCAAATCAAGGGATTTGATTCCAAATTTGCTTAAGCTAAGGATATTTTTGCCAAAACTAAACACCAACACAATTAATTACTGTGACATATTCCCCTGGCTCACCTAACCACCTAGCCACCTCCCCTGGCCTGGATGGCCGGACTAGTGGCCCTAAAATGTCCAAACTAAGAGCCACTTCCATGGAATCAAACCCAATTCAAACTTAGAGGCCACCTCATCTAAATTAAATCTTAGAGTCTCTCTGCCATCAACCTAAGCAAGCATTTTCACCTCCCAATTTGCCATCACAACCACCCTAAAGCCCATTTTATAAAAACCTCACTTCCAAGGCCATGGAGGTAGTGCTAAAAATTTCTCAGAGAGAGCCCTCCAAATTGCTCCCAGACCCTCTTTGAGACCTCCTCAGTGCAACCCAGCCACCACATTGCCCTGAATCCCCTTCCGGAGTTCAATTTTTAAGCTCAAAACTTTGCCAGAGACAGTACAGAGCTCTCCACACCTCTGCACTCCACCAAAATCAAATTAAACTCACCCAAACCTTCACCACAGTGAAAGAAGGAGAAGCCCCATCAAATTCCCTTTTTCACAGAGCCCCTAACATAACTCTTGACCAACACCTAAAATCGATCTTGGTCAAATTTATACTTAGACCTTTCACCACAGCAAGAGGCTTAATCCCTAGCCTCCATGAACCTCCACAAACGTGCTGAGCACCTCTGATCAAAGCTTCCCTTCTTAGAGCAAAGGTATTAAACTTCCCCTCTTACCAAGCTTGTTTTAATCCTCCATTTGATTAGAGCTAATTTAATGGGATGGTTACCATATGGATGAGTTTGTCACACCTAGAAGAGCATTTAGAAACAAGCCACACTTAATTTGGTTTAGAAATGAGTGAGATCTTAAGCTTTGAAAATGGATGGTTCTCGAGCTATGGTATTGGGGACGATGACTGGGAGTTGTCCGATTGAGCGTTTATTTCATCAACAGAGGAGATCTAGTCGGACATCGTCTTCTTACACGAATCGCAGGCCGATCGACGAGGTGGATGGTGGCGTCAAATCAAAAGATGTCGCATGGAGTTTTGGAGCCGCCTAGGATCTAGTCAGCACCGCACATTTAAATAGATAAATAGGGTTTTTTTCTAATTGAAATAAATAGCCCTAACTTCAAAAATACATATCTTGGTGTAGAAAAATCGTAAAAATAAAATAAAAAATACAATCTCACTGAGTAAACAGAGGAAAGCAATGTGGAAATGCTTAGAAATTTATTTGATGCATATTTTATATTTAATTAATTAAATGCTATATTGAGTCTTTTAATTCTCTATGCATATAGACATTTCATCATGACTTGAAATTTTAATTCTCCATCCTCTGATTTTTTCGAAGTCAGAGGATATCTCTAGACAGAGATCCATATTTTCCAAATTCATGTCTATTATTCGCATAAATTAATCTTAATAATTAGCATGCTACTTAGAAATTGCAAGAAAATTTTGGAAGATTTGCCATGACCAGAGAAGCCTTTGAAAGATATGTCATAGGTTAAGTCATTGCGAATGCACTTAATTTCCACCAACCCTAAAACACAAAAAAAAAATTTTGGGAAATGCAAACATCTAAATGACTTGATTTTAACTCTCCATTATAATTTGAAGTTCAAAGAACTCCCCATCAAAATTTCAAAATATTTGGAGCTCATTTCATAACTCAAATTGATTTTCTATGCTAAGTGCCATTTTTAACACTAAAATGCTTTTAATAATTAAAATATAACACAAAAAATTATAAAAATTAGTTTTTGGAGTTCTCTATAATCAGAGGAATTTTCTAAAAATTAAATGGTAGTTAAAATAAAAATTCCATTTTTAAGTCTTTCTTTAATATTTAAATAATTAAAAAATGATAAAAAATCACAAAAAAAAATAAAACTCATGAAAATAATCTAAATCATTTCCTAAGCACTTAGGAACAATTGGAATATTCTTCCTGATTTTTAAAGTGAAGATATTGAATTTTGAAGCTTAAGATAATCTTTAATAGCTAAAAATGGATTTTCACTAAAATAATTCTAACAATTCAAAGGAAAACAAAAAAATATGTGAAATTTGTTTTTTTGGTTTTCTTGACCTCAGAAACATTTAATAAAAATACAAAACTTAATTCTCCACATTTATAATATTTTATAATTAATAAATGCTCCAAAACTTTTAAAAATTCTTAAAGTTCAAGTATAACTCAATAAGTCATGAAATTTGGCCACAATGCTTCTCTAGTCTAAGTCTACCTCTAGTAAAAATTTTAAGGGATTAGGCTTTAACTTGGTCATTATATGAAATTTTCTTTGAAAAATCCTATTTTTGCATAAAAATAAATATGTAAATTAAATTAAATTTTGAAAAATCACATTTTCTCCTCTGATGTCTTAACTGACCCATGAGTGAGGTGAGATAAAAGATCCAAAGTCATTTGGATTGAATTTTATAAATTATGAAGTAATAGAGACTTAGGGGCAAAAGTGTTATTTTGGAAATTTAGCCTTAATTAACATTTAGGCTTAATTGAAGGAGGGAAAAGGGTAATCACTTATTTTAACTAAATTATTTGGATGATTGAAATACAAGGGAATTAATTGGTAGAAACCAACCTCACTCTTTCCATAATGAAGGGATAAATTTGTAATTGCTTAAATTATTAAAATTTGGAAGTCTATTAAATTAAAAGATCTTAGACCTAGGGGTATGACTTTGGAAGTTGATAACTCACTAATTTAATACATCTACCTTGATGTTCAAATGACATTTAAGTGTTTTGAAAATGAATAATTATTATCACTTAAAAATTCTACTTCCTTCAAAATAAACAAGACATATACTCAGGTCTAAAGGGCTTAGTGGTGACTTAAGCTAAAATGAAATTTGATTAAATAAGAATTAGAAGAATGAATATAAAGTAAACACCTTTGAACACCCTAAGCCAAAATTAGAACTCAAAATCGGCTAAGTGTTGCAATAACGCTAACTTGCCCCATTAAGGATCTTCACCCACATAACTTTCAAATTAAATGGCAAATGATAATTAACTTACTCATAAGAATAATAAAAACATCAATGTTCACTGAGCATTAAAGGTATTCATAGGTTGAATTATTAAGTAGCACAATAAGTTTAAATGAGCTCGAGGCTTTTCACCAGGTAGTGAGAGGGAAGCAAGGACTTGCTTCTTCCTTTAGACCTATTGGATACCTTAGAGGTCTACCAAACTTAATATGGTTTGCTTAATAAAAAATCATCCTTAACCAAACTAATAGGAACCCACCAAAATATGACCTAGGTTTAGGAAGGTCACTAAAACCTTACTTTTTTTGCTTTACATAAAATGCTCTAAAAATGCATTTTAAGTTTCAAGTGGTGGAACGAGAAGACTCGCCAGCTACGCTTTTATAATTTACAGTATTGTCTTTTCTTAAGTTGTCCACACTGTGCTTACTTACCTCCATGTATGAACAAAACACAAACTTGCATGCTAAACAACAATGTCACCCTACATGAAAACTAAAACTGTCAGGATAGCCACAAAACCAAAACCAAAACCAAAATTAAAACCAACTAAGATAAAAATCACCTCCACAACATTCAAAATATAAAACAACTCAAAATTTAATCACAATCATTATAAAAACAAATACTACGACTAAATTAAGACGTCTTCATTGAATGATCCGGAATTCCTTGGAGGAGATAACCTACGGTTGCTAACGAGGTTCCTACGGTCTAAATGACATTATGGAACTCATTAAGTCGAGTTTATTAAATTCATTTGGCCTAGGTGAATCCAATAAAATATAGTGGTGTTAGAACGAGGGAACCATAGGATCCTAATCGGTGTCGCTCTAATCAACTTTAACATCCCGCATAACATTTAAAGAACTTCAACCATAGGGTCGTGTGATTTGACATCATAAGTTGACGCTCTAGAAAACTTAAACTCGTCACGACAAGGAGCTAGGAGCTAGCATGGTGGGCAGCATGGCCACCTTAAACGAACAAAACCTATCTTCTCCAACTAAACTAATTTCCTTCCTTAGAATTAAACAGCTAAGCCATAGGACTTTGAGGTTATTTGCTTATGCAACATAAATCCTTAACTTATTTTTAGGCCTTTGCACAATCATGTTGTGAAATTTAAGCACTAACTCGCCTTAGGATTCCGAGGTTGTCATCCCTCATGACCTAAATTCTCACATCTTTCGGGTTATTTGTGTGATCGTTTCACACAAGTGTAAGCCCTAACAAATAAAATTGGCAGGATGAAAAACTTAAATATTTCTCCTCAAAACTTAAGACTTGGAAGTCACAGAGGTTTTCTTCTAAGATTATGACATCCTCTAGATCTTACTCATCTAGACTCTACAATAAAGGTTCCAAATTTGAAGCATTCCCATTTCACACATCTTTGTCCGATCCCGTTGAAAAATTATATCCATTTGACCTCCTTGAAGATAATATTTCTTGATTTTTATCAAGAGTTTCTAGATGACTTCGGTCATTTAAGATGTAATTAACTATAGAGGCTTGCCATTATAGGAAGCTCGTTCAAACCTAGCTTAAAATAAATCCTATTTAATTCTTCATATTAAATAAGGGATATTATGGGCAAATAAAATACTTTCACAGACCAAACAGACATCATATATTTTTTATTTTATTTGATCGAGCCTCATCCTCAAGTCTTGTGTTTATCCTTTGGGATAGATACAGGGTTTAAGGTATAATGCTCTTTCATTTAAACTATCAAATATATGGGGTCAGTTTGATTTCATATTTTTCTAAACAATAAAATGTCCTTCCGAAGAGGGCCACAAGATTTTGATTCTAGTGACCGATAGCTTTTTACGGGCAACTCCTCAACCAAAAATAGTGTCGACAGCTTCTGGAGACTCCGCTGGGGATAAGCTTTTCTCTACATTTAAATAAGGAAATATTATCTTCACACATCGATAATGTGTCCATGTCCCTCTTGGACCAAATTACTCTTCGTCCGTTGATATATTTTGCCCATTTCTGTCTTGGGAAAGTACGACCAACTCCTTGAACTTAAGGACTGTTTGTTCAATCACCTTTGAACATAGAGGTCCAAGAGGCCATTAAGGACCTTCAAATTTTTATGTGGGGTCGAAACCTCAATAGGTGTGTTGGTGGACTAGTTCCACGTAGGCAATGTTTATTGCTAAATGGATCCCGCACAGGGTCCTAAAACACTTCACATCTCCCTTTCAACTTTAAATTGCTATTTTGCAAATTAAATCAAATTGTGTTATGTCACGTGTGCTTCAAAATTAATTAAAATTTTTCTACTTTTAAATTACCTTTTCACTGAAAATTTTAAAATTCCAACAAACTAAGACTTACCCGCTTTAAAGATTGACATCTATTAATTTTCAATGCTTGCACTAAAATTACAAGGTTTTGGCCATATAACTAACTCCGGAGATTTTTATTTTAAAGCTGCTGTGATGGCCTACCCAACACTGACTTTTTATTGCAACTTGCCTACAAGCCATGAAGCCCTCAATGTTGCTCCTACCAATAAGTTCAGAGCCAGATTTGAAGACCTCGAGGTTATCCTCGAGAAGGCCCCGTTCATCGTGAAGAAAGTCACCGCTCCAGAAGTTCAAGAGTTGTCTGCTGAATTCAACCTAAGCTGCCTTCAAGACTTTCCTTCTTATAAGAAGGCCAAAACTACTGATGCTGCCCCGACCCCTACCAAGCCTGCTGTTCTTGCTGCTGCTAAGGGGAAAGAAGTAATGATTATTGAAGATCTGACTGAGGGATTAGTTTTCCCACCATCAGTATTCGAAATCAGATTGAGTTCAAGAATTGCACCACTAACCCGAACTCAAAGGAGAAATCGCAGTAGGAGAGTTTGAAGGGCCATTAAAGCCCAGGCTCCTGAGGAGATACCCATTAAGGAAGATCCACACCAAGACAAATCAGGATCACCAGAAACATATTCACTTCTACGGGGAAGTAGATTTCATCCTTTAATGGATACTGATAAATACGGGAGTATACGAAAAATTTCCGCTGCATTACTGTTACCTCATGGACAGGGTGTGGAGAGAAAGAAGTCTAATCCTATCACCTGAGTCGGTTCAGTTTTTTAGAGGCTAGCCGCTAAGGTTGTTCAGTTAGTGAACTACTTAAACAAGTGGGACATGCAATTTCCCCTCGTATGAAGAAAGAAATTTTAAAGGACATCATGTCTGCCAAACGACCTCAAAGGTTAACTGAAGATTTGTCTGCTCGTATTCTCATCTAGTTCCGCTTGGGATGCAGAGTTGATATCGCTATTGTCACAAAAAATTCCACCACTACCTGGACCACAGATCGTCGACCAATTAAGTCTAGACTGGGTCCGAGAATCCTACCGAGCACACACCACAAAGACATTCCTAAAATTTTAAAGGAAAATATGAAGAAATTACCCGGTACCGTAGTTGGTCTGCCCCATGGGGAGCATACTTCTCCTCAACATCCTGATGTTTCTAGTAGGACACCCCATCCTGAGACATCACCGTCAAAGAAGAAGGTGTAGATACCCAAGGTCTCTGTACCAATACGGTGCAGTAAGCTTGCAGGGCAAGATCACTGAATGAAGCCAGGGTCTGAAGTATGTAACATCGTCACAGCAATTGCCATTGAAATGGAAGAGTAAGAGGAGGAGGTCCAGCAGGGTCTTCTAGATCTTAGAACAATGAAAGAATCAATGATTGAAGAAAAAATTGAAAGGCTCAGAGCCAAGATTTTTTAGTTGGCTCGAGAGCACAGAGTCTCCATCGATGATGATGATGAAAATTTTGACTATAATGACTACCTTGAAAAAGATTTCATGAATGTTCATGTTATCAAAACCAGAGCCACTACATTTGCATGTGAGGCTCAACCTCTCATCAAAGAGAAAGTCATAGATGAGCTGTGTAGGGCTATTCTCTTAAGGGATGAGCAAGCCAGCCAATTAGAGAAAATGATAGAAGAGATGGCCACTGCCATGACCGCCATGGACACCATTTAGGGGAAATCACAAGCACCGTAACTAGCCCCTCCAAAGATCAATCAACCAGAAATCATACATATCATTGATGAAAGAAGAGAAGTTGCATCAACAAACAAGGATGAACAAACAAAGAAGGATTCTCCATTGAGTGCCACACCAAAGAAAGAATTTAAGCAGATGGTCGAGCAAGTTCTGGAAGCCTTCACCCAATCTAAGGCGGTGCGTTGATTCTAAAGGGTAAACCCTATCTAGAGGAATTCGATCTGATACCCTTCCTGAAGGGATTTGTGGTCCTAAACTTTAAGATATTTGAGGTGACTGGAAATCCCAGACAACATATAGCACACTTCCAAGCCAGTTGTGGCAACACAAGAAATAGTGAAGTTCTACTCTCCCAACAGTTCGTTAGCAACTTGTCAGAGATCACCTTCGATTGGTAGCCTGATTTGCCCAATGGAACAGTTAAAACCTTTGCCAAGCTGGAATAATTATTTGTGAAGAGATTTGCCGGAGCGCAACACCATGTCTCTATAAGAGAACTCATGATGGAAAAACAAAAGCCCAACGAGACTTTGGTGGATTACATTTTGAAGTGGAGAAACCTTAGCATGAAGTGTGAACCTCAGCTACAAGAATACCACACAATTGATATTTTACTCAAAAGCATTCATGGTCCAGTAGCTTTCCTGCTCAAGGGACTCACCATCAAATCTTTCGGGGAAGCTACTCAGTAAAGACAATGTCTTCAAGAAGAAATCAAATATATGGATTCAAACGAGAAGTCCAAGGAAAATAGAGTGTTTGAAAAGAAATTAGGAATAATAGTCATTGTCGACAAAAAAAAAATAGCCAATGAAGATATATGCAGAAAATCCTAACCTATCTTCATCACAGCAAGCTTAGAAACAGAATAGCCAGTCTAACCAGCGACCGCTTCAAGGAGGATCATCTCGAATAGAGAATAAGAGAATTTCTCTAGCAGAATGTCAGAAAATGGTGTACTCTTTCAAAGATGAAGCCATGTCTAAAATGTTTAGAAGTCTGATGAAGAAGCCTGAGTTCAGACTACCAGATCCAAAAAAGCCCGAAGAAGTTGACAAGAAATATGAACCAAATTATTGCCCATATCACAAATTGTTTGGGCACACTATAGAAGAATGTTTCATCTTTAAAGATTGGCTCAAGAAAAATCTCGAAGAAGGAAATATAATGATCCCGAAAGAATATTCAAGAGAACTTGAAAAAGATTCCATAAATATGATTTTGACCGAGCCAATTTCTCCGATTGATCCATATATTGGAGAAGAGGGACAGAGTATGACTTGGGACGAGCTTAAAAGGGTCTTAAACCAAATATAAGATTCATCAAAACAATCTTTTGCATATATCAGAAAAGATGAATGGAATGAAGTTTAGAGAAAATCATCCAAGAAAATATTGAATCAAATCCATAATGCATCAAAACAAGCCTCCATTCAAAATCATCAGCTTGTCAAGCACGAGATGAAGATTCTACCATAAGAGCCCTCATCGTCAAAGAAAAAGAAAAAGAAGAACACTACCAATACGAACATTGATAGCACCGGGGGTAGGATAGGGGCTGCCTCTACAAGATTGGTTATCTCAGATTCGAGGAAGAAAATCCTCAAAACCCTCACTTTGTATGATTATATTTTTTCCCCTTTGGGGTCTTATGATAATAATGATCTGATTTCAGCTACGTTTTAACTATTTCTAGTGATGGCATAATCAATAATGACCAATCTAGCCTCAATCTCGATTCCCATAATGATCCTCAAATCATACTTGGGTCCGATGAACTCATAGTCAAGACCAAAGAAGACATTGATGATACCGCTTACGACAACATTGGAGTGAGGAACCAATTCTCGAACACTACGGTGCACCACTTGCCATCAACCTAGATCTTTCTAACAAAGAAAAAACATTGGAAGATTCAACAATGATATGTCAAGAAGATGGAATTACAAAAGTAAACTTAAGAAGCGGGAGAGTATTGCCCCCAAGAATAGCTTCGACAAATAAAGGAAAACAAATAGTAACTCGAGAAGAACTACCTCTATCTTCACCTGTGGAGAAACACACAACAAGGTGAAAATTGGAGGACCACATAAAGTGGATTACAATGTGCTAGTTCATCTTAGGAAGCTGCCGACCTTATTAAACATCTACGGTGCTCTAATCCTGTCAAAGGAGATGAGAGAAGCTCTGGTTACAACCTTGGTTGACCCAGAGATTTGCTTAACTCAGTTGGCCAGCACATCCTCGGATGAAGTTCATTCGTTGAAAGAATAGTCTGAGGTAACCTTCACAGATGAAGATTTGTTGCTTGGAATCGCCGACCACAACCGACTACTCTACATATCCGTTAACATTGGCGGATTTATGTTTTCCAGAGTTTTAGTAGATCCTAGAGCATCACTCTACTTAATGAGCCTATGGACTTTGGCCTATTTTGACATCGAATCTCAAGAGCTTACAGCTGATAAAATGATGCTAAGAGGATTCAACCAAAAGGAGAGAGAGCCCTTGGATCTATTACATTGCTTAAGAAGGTTGGAGAACTGGCAACAACCGCCAAGTTTCATATCATCGACGTTGAGACCTCTTTTAACACTCTACTGGGTTGACCGTGGATTCATGAACACAACATGGTTCCATCTTCTCTACATGAATGCATCAAGTACTACAAAGAAGGAGAAGAACCTTGCATCAAAGGAGATATACAACCTTTTTTAGTACATGAAGTGGACATTCTTGAAGATGCTGCTTACTACGTGGCTCTAAAGAAAAGTATCTTCTCTTGTGAAATCGCAACAAATAAAAGTGAAGATTTAGAAAAATCATAAAGAGGAAGCCATTCAACTTCACTTCAACGATCTTCTACCACTCCTTTACAACAAATTGGTGGAGGTTTTTTTAGTTCGCGCACCCGAGGTCGAGACCGGGGACATGGACGTGGAAGAACCAATTTAAGTGCTCAATGGACTAGACCAATCATCAACATTGGTGATGATGACAGTTTTGAAGATGAAATAATGATGACAAAATAGAAGAAACCTCAATATGAGTATCCTTAAAAGATACCGAGAAAAGTGAATATGAGACAATATATGATCAGATAAATCACTATGTGAATGCTATGGCCCTTGTGCTGATCCTCCCTCAAAAGGTTGAGAATTTAGAGGTCAAGGAAGTCTGTAGTGCTGGCTCAAAGCTGGGCAAATTTTACCGTGCTACTACTTCTACCAATCTTAAAAATCATGTAGATTTGGATGAAGATCCTAATGAATTAATGGAATTACCTTTTGGTTACTTTTCGCCTTATGTAAAAAAGTTAATTCAACAAGGAAATTTATCGAAACAAATGCGAAAAGATAAATTACAACTTTTTAAAAAGTTTTGGAGGGTTAAAAGTTGAACTCCCAACTCAAAAGTGGGTCTCAGATTTGATACAGTAGGGTCAATGAATGATTCAGAATTTTGTATGGTTGTTGCTAATGAATCAGAAGAATATTTCCTCGATATAGAGGATGACACAACTGATTATTTAATAGAAGATGCTCCACCAGAATTTAAAGAAGAAATCAAGTCAACTGTTGATGAGTTGAAATAAATCAGCCACAAAACTGAAGAGGAACCCTGACCTACTTTTATAAGTTCTCTACTCAACGATAAAGAATCTTTAAAGTTGATCAGATTGTTAACATAATTAAAAGATTGCTTTGCATGGAGTTATGGTGAAATGCTAGGACTATCAGTAGAGGTTGCAGTTCATAAACTCAAGGTGGACGAGAATATAACCCCAGTAAAATAAGCTTCAAGAAGAATGCACCTCTAAATAGAGTAACAAGTCATTGCCAAGATAAAGAAATTAATAGACTCTAACTTTGTGAAAGAAGATGAATACCCCACATGGTTGGCTAACATTGTTCCAGTAAAAAAAAATGGACAAATTTGTGTTTGTGTCGACTTCAAGGATTTAAACAAAGCATGTCCAAAAGACAACTTTCTACTTCCAATGCTAGAAATGATGGTGGATATCGCTTCTGCACATGAAATTTTCTCCTTCATGGATGGATCATCGAGATACAACCAAATCAAGATGGTTCCCGAGGATGCACCACTTACATCCTTCAAAACATCGATTGTAATTTTCTGCTACACAGTGATGCCATTTGGGTTGAAGAACATTGGAGCAACATATCAGCGTGCAATGATGAAGACTTTTGATGACCTCATTCACAATCAAGTGGAATGCTATGTGGATGATTTGGTCATCAAAAGCAAACAAATAATTGACCATTTGTATGAATTGAGGATTGTGTTCAAACCATTACGATGATATGACCTAAAATCGAATCCCTTAAAGTGTGCATTTGGCGTTACCTCTGAGAAGTTTCTAAGATTCATTATTCGTCATCGAGGAATTGAGATCGACCTAGATAAGATTAAAGCTATCTTAAAAATGCATCCTCCTAAAACCTTGAAATAACTACGTTCCTTCCAGGGGAAGTTGACATATCTGAGATGCTTTATTTTTAATCTTTCGGGCAGGTGTCAGCCCTTCTCAGTATTAATTAAAAAGGATGCCATATTCATTTATGAAGAGAAATCCAGCAGGCCTTTGAGGACGTTAAACAATATTTAATGACACCTCCTATTTTGGCAGCCCCTATACCACGGCCTTAGACAACTCCCTTGGAGCCCTTTTAGCCCAAATCAACGATCAGGGTAAAGAAAACACACTTTACTATTTGAGTTGTCATCTAATACCAACAGAAGTAAGGTATCCTACCATTGAGAAGCATTTTCTAGCGTTAATTTTTGCCACTCAAAAGCTTAGACATTACATGCTTTCTCATAAGAATACCCTAATTTCAAAAATTAATCTATTGCAATATTTGATGACCCGACCAACACTCTTCAGATGTCTAGCAAGATAGTCAATGATCTTATTGTAATTTGATATAACTTTTGTTCCCCTCTGTGCTATCAAGGGACGGGTTCTAGCAAACGTTCTCGCTGCACACCCACTGCCAGTTGGGTCCCCTCTCAACGATGAGTTACTAGACAAGCAAATACTACAAATGGAATTCTCCAGTTTGCAATGCTGGAAGATGTACTTCGACGGTGCTTCATCAGCTAGGAAATACAAAGGATCTTGCATGATCATACCAGGAAAAGGAGGGATCAGATTGATCCTTATCACACAAGAAAAGGGTATGTTGAGGTTCTCATATCACTTGACAGAGCCATGTACCAACAATGAAGCAGAATATAAAGCCTTAATCATCGGATTGGAATTGGTAATCTCAATGGATATAACAAACATTGCCATCTATGGCGACCCTCAACTCGTCATCCGGCAAGTCACTGGACAATACAAAATTTTCAAACTGAGATTTGCAGAATACTATCAGTACACAATGAAGCTACTGGAGAAGATCCCTAATGTGCCTTTCTACCGGATTATTAAGGGAGATAATGCCCATGCTGACACTCTAACAAAACTCGCTGAGGAGCTGGCGTGTCCCCCAGATGATTCCATTGATATCATAGTACAAGGAAGACAAGTTTTGTCTCAGTTCAACCTCGTAAACCTTCACAAGCTCGGAAAAGAAAAAAAATGATAAGTACGATTGTATACATCAATGAAGATTGGTACAAGCCATTAATAGAATATTTACGTACTGGAAAGCTACAAGAGGAGAAGTCTGAAGCACATCACATTACAAAAAGGCCTAATTCATACGCTTTAGTAGGTGATGTCCTCTATAGAAGATCATTTGATCAGATGTGGCTGAGGTGTCTAAGCAAAGCTGAGGCAGAAAATATTGTCAAAGAAGTATATGCCGGATTGTGAGTGGTGAAACTGAAGATCAAAATACTCAGATATTGTTAGCTAGCAATGATGTCTGACTGCATGGATACAACTAGAAGATGTCACCAATGCCAGATGCATGGGGTGGTCTTACACCAACCTCCCAATGTGCTACACCCAACTGTTACCTCGTGGCCATTCGAGTGTTGGGGCATGGACATAATAGGTTTGATAGAACCTCTGTCTTCTAAAGATGGCTGGAATCTCACACTAAATGAAGAAATGGCACCGCAGGGTGGCACTATAGATTTTATCATGGAATTTAACCAAATTGGCATGGATTACGAGGGGACTTTAATGAATGTCTTCAGTCGACGGGAAAAGGAAGGGATTCCCTCACTACTAAGGTTGACCATAAAAGATAGTGCATTACTGAGAGGAAAGAACGTGATGGTACAACAGGACCCAATGGAGGGGACCAGCCGTAGCTACGCCAATTGGGGGCCTTGTCGATGCTAATAATGAAAGATTGCTAGATGCCTCGCTACGAAGAACACAACATAGAAATGCTAGCCGCTAAAAGTAGAGGGCTTTCTTATGAGAGAAGAAAAGACGCCAAAAAAAGGCAGAAAAATTACTCACCCTTATTCTTGAGGAGAATATTTATGATCAAAACATGAGAGAAACTTCTTCAAGCTTGCCTGCCACAGATGATGAATCCAGGTTTGTTAAAGAGCAAGAAATACCACTAGCTTCAGATGTTCTATACACTGGTTGCCCTACTTGCAACGCTGAAAAATTGACACGACCGTTGGCTATGGGGGCATTCATGGAATGCTCAGATTGCAATGTCTTGCACGCACAACATTGTAGTACCTTACAGGAGAACGCATCTATAGATGATGGATCTTAGACTACTGATTACTTGATAGAGGCAGAGCCATATGTCTCAATGGATGCAGAGCCATATGTTCTGAGGGGTACAGAGCTATACGTCCCGTCAGATGCATAATCATACATTCCGTTAAAGTCAGAGTCAGCACCAGCTTGGGTTCCTGCTGCCGTTAAAATAAGGGAACTTCCTCGACAGTCGCCAATCATAAGCATGATAGATCCAGAAATTTTGAATTCTATGAAGAGGTACAAAGGAGGTTCATCAACATACTAGAAGGATTGGAATTATACACCAGAGTGTTCTCAGAGAGTGATGAACAAAAAATTCTTGACTGCATTTTTGACCTAAGGGACAGAGGTTGAGCATGCGTGCTTGTGGAAAGCACCTATTCTAAGCCAAGAAAATGGATGCGAGGAAAGGAAATGATCATTATCCAGTGTGGTTGCTGCTACAACTTTACCAACGACAGACAAGGGAATCCGCCTGGGATTTCAGACATGATAAGGTGGATCCAGTACCATCAATGATAAAGTGGATGATTAAAAGAATGGTCAGGTGGAGTATACTGCTCGCTAACTGCATTCCTAACAATTGCATTATCAACATCTACGACAAGGGTGATTCCATTCCTCCACATATAGACCACCATGACTTCGTGAGACCTTTCTACATGTTCTCATTAATGAGTAAAAGCAACATCTTATTTAGGAAAAAAATTGATGTCATTTGCCCTGGTGAATTCAAAGGAGCTGTTGAAATTCCACTAGCTGTTGGTTCAGGGTTAGTTTTTAAAGGGAATGGAGCGGACGCCGCCAAGTAGTATATCTAGGAATACGACACCTTAGGGTGTCTGTGAACTTTCGACGAATGGACGAAAGAAAAATACCGTAAGGATTTCTATCAGATCTAGAACTGGAGGAGCTGGTAATATACGAGCTATGAGAGGGTTGTACCTCTAAGTACATGCAAAGAGAACTCTGTCTTGGAGCACGGCTTAAAAGGTTTGCTCGATCAGGAGCTTTTCACAACAAGAAGATATAGTCAAATGACTCTTTTCTGCTTTACAACATTACAACAAATATGATATATATTAGAGATACTCAGCCTATGATATGTACTTGGCGTGAGATATTTTGGTGTACTTTGATGCAGTTAGCATATTGTACTTTTTAAGGCGTTAGCCTATACTTGATCTTTAACATTTATTGGAGTAGAATAATGAAGTTTCTTTCCGAAATTTGTCTGTTTGTTCAATTTCCCCATTTGTACAATAAATAAAAGCCACAAACCATACGTTTGTTCAAATTTACAATGAACAAAGAACGAAACAACAAAATTTGACAATAATAAAATAAAAATAAATAAAAAATAAAATAACCAATAAACAAACAACAAAACAAATCTCTTTTAAAAAAATCAACCAACTAAAATTAAACTTCTGAAAAATATTTTAAAAATTAAACATGAAAACATGATAAAAACAACAAGAAAAGAAAATAAATCTATTGAGTTGATTCTCGATTTCTAGGTCTCTTACTATTTGCTCGCGTAGCACAACTATCTTTGTATGCACTAATTCTCTTAACATCCCCGCGGAGTTTCACATTCTTCACAAAACCTCACAAAATTTCACAAATCTTCTTCAACAATGTCAACTTTCTCACATGACACATATCTTTGGATTCAACATCACCAATTCTCATTTTTGAATCAGTCCCTAACTTCTGTTTCACTACTTTTGAGGTCGATCCTTACCTTCCGACACTCTCTTTGGAGATTGATCATCAACTTTCAATTCTCATTATCAAATCAGTCCTTAACTTCTGATTCACTCCTTTTCGAGCCCGGTCCTCACCATCTGACACTCTCAACCTGAGATTGATCATCAACTTTCAATTCTCATTTTCAAATCAGTCCTTAACTTCTAATTCACTCCTCTTTGAGATTGGTCCTCACCTTCCGACACTCTCATTTGAGATTAATCATTAACTTTCAATTCGCATTTTTGAATCAGTCTTTAACTTCTGATTCACTCCTTTTCAAGGTTGGTCCTCACCTTCCGACACTCTCTTTTGAGATTGATCATTAACTTTCAATTCTCATTTTTGAATCAGTCCCCAACTTCTAATTTTCTCTTTCCACGGTCGGTCCTTAACTTCCGACTCTCTTCCTGAGGTTTGTCATTAACTTTCAACTCTCATTTTTGAATCAGTCCTCAACTTCTGATTCACTCTTTTTTGAGGTTGGTCCTTAACTTCCAACTCTCTTCTTGAGATTGATCATCAACTTTCATATCTCATTTTTGAATCATTCCATAATTTTTTATTCACTATTTTTGAGATCGGTCCTTACTTTCCGTCACTCTCTTCTGAGATTGATCAGTAACTTTCAATTCTCATTTTCAAATCAATCTTTAACTTCTGATTCACTCCCTTTTGAGGTTGGTCATCACCATTCAACACTCTCTTTTGAGATTGATCATTAACTTTCAATTCTCATTTTTAAATCAGTCCCTAAATTCTAATTCACACTTTTTGAGGTGGGTCCTTAACTACCGACTCTCTTCCTGAGATTGATCATCAACTTTCAATTCTCATTTTTGAATCAATCCTAAACTTCTGATTCACTACTTTTGAGGTCGATCCTTACCTTCCGACACTCTCTTTTTACACTGATCATTAACTTTCAAATCTCGTTTTCAAATCAATCCTTAACTTTTGATTCACTTCTTTTCAAGGTCAGCCCTCACCTTCCGACCCTCTCTTCCTGAGATTAATCATCAACTTTCAATTCTCATTTTAGAATTAATCATTAACTTTTAAGTCGCTCTTTTCGAGGTCGACCCTTAACTTCTGACCCTCTCTTGAGATTGATCCTTAACTTTCAATTCTCATTTTAGAATCATTCCATAACTTTTGATTCCTCTTTTCTTTCGAGGTTCGTCCTTAACTTCTGACCCTCTTTTGAAATTAATACCTAAACTTCAATTCCCACTTTGGGGTCAACACTTACATACTGATTCCCATCTTTTATGGACACTTGGAATCTGATAACTCAAAACCAACTCTCAGATCCATAGCGAGAGTTCCTACCTCTTGACTTTGATCAAATATTCATCTACTAATTCCCCAGTAAAAAAAAAAACACACACACACAATTCTACACCTCCTTCCAGATCTATTGACTTAGGAGTTTGTATTAGTTTTATTGATCTTGTCGGTCAACGCCAATATGTGCGGTGTGCTTGCTTAATACTCCTCACCTATTGGGGTTCCATTTATTGACCTCACTTTTGGTTGAGGTCTAGTTCCTCATCTTTAGTAGCCTAAAGTATAGCCATAGGACTTTCCTGTTGGCTATTCCTAGAAAACTAGAAAAGGACCCTTCACCAATAGAATTTCTAAACTCCTCTTTACTTAACTTGAATCTCTACATATTGGTCCTAACCTCTAGTACTTAATAGGTGGGGTCATTATGAGGGAGCTCAAGGAGAGTTCCCAAAGGACTGTTTGACCAATTCAAACTTAGAGCCACTTCAAACCGAGAGCCACCCCCATGGAATAAAATCCAGTTCAAACCTAGAGGCCACCTCGTACAAACTAAATCTTAGAACCTCTCTGCCCTCTACCTAAGCAAGTACCATTAGTTGGCCATGACAGCCACCCAAAAGCTCATTTTATAAAAACTCACTTCCACGACCATGGAGGTAGTGCTAAAAATTTCTCACATAGAGCCCTCCAAATTGCTCCTAGAGCCACTTTGAGACCTCCTCAGTGCAACACAACAACCACATTGCCCTGAATCCTATTGCTTGAATACAATTTTTTAGCTCAAAACCTTGTCGGTGAAAGGACAGAGCTCTCTACACCTCTAGACTGTACCAAAATCAAATTAAAATCACCTAAAACATCACCATAGTGAAAGAAGGAGAAGCCAAATCAAATTCCCCTTTCACAGAGCCCCTGTCATAGCTCTTGACCAACACCTGAAATTGAGCTTGGTTGAATTTATACTTAGGAATTTCATCACACTAAGTGTCTTAATCCCTAGCCTCCATGAACCTACACAAACATTTCAAGCACCTCTGATCAAAGCTTCCCTTCTCAAAGCAAAGGTATTGAACTCCCCCTCTTACAGAGCTTATTTTAATCCTCCATTTGATTAGCGCTGATTTAATGGCATGACTACCACATGGATGTGTTCATCACACCTAGAAGAGCATTTAGAAACAAACCACACTTAAATTGTTTAAGAAAGGTGTGACATATTAAGCTTTGAAAATGGATGGTTCTCGGGCTAAGGCATTGGGGATGATGATGGGGAGCCGTCCGATTGCACGTTTATTTCATCAACAGAGGAGATCTAGCTGGACAACATCTTCTTACACAAACCGTTGGCTAAGTCATTGTCGAGGTGGATGACAGCATCGAATCACAAGACACCGCGTGGAGTTTCGGAGTTGCCTAGGATCTAGTCAGCACCGCACGTTTAAATAGATAAATAAGGTATTTTCTGATTTAAATAAATAGCCCTAACATAAAAAATCCATATCTTGGTGTAGAAAAATCACAAAAATAAAATAAAAATACCCTGTTGCTCAGTGAACAGAGGAGAACAATGTTGAAATGGTTTAAAAATTATTTGATGCATATTTTATTTTTAATTAATTAAATATTATTTTGAGTCTTTTAATTCTCCTTGCATATAGACATTTCATCATGACTTAAAATTTTGGCATGTTGTTGCCAAAGTCTTAGGAAACATCCTCTAATTTTTCCAAAGTCAAAGGATATCTCTAGATAAAGATCCATATTTCCAAGCTCATGTCTATTATTTGAATAAATTAATAATAATTAATAGCATGTTGCTTAAAAAATTCTATAAAAATTTTGGAAGGTTTTCCTTGGCCAGAGAACCCTTTAGAAAATATTTCATCGGTTAAGTCATTGAGAAAGCACTTAGGTTACACCAACCCTAAAATAGAAACAAAATTAATATTTGGAAATACAAAAATCTAAATGACTTAATTTTAACTCTCCACTATAATTTAAAGATAAAAAAACTCCCAATCAAAATTTCAAAATATTTGGAGCTCATTTGAAAACTCAAATTGATTTTCTATGCTAAGTGTCATTTTTAGCACTAAAATGATTTTTAATAATTAAAATATAAATAAAAAAATTATAAAAATTAGTTTTTAGAGTTCCATGTGATTAGAGGAATTTTCTAAAAATGAAATGGTAATTAAAATAAAAATTCCATTTTTAAGCCTTTCTTTAATACTTAAATAACTAAAAAAACATAAAAATCACAAAAATAAAGAATTAATGGAAATGTTCTAAATTATTTCCTAAGAACTTAGGAGCAATTGGAATATTTTTCCTAACTTTCTAAGTGATGATATTGAATTTTGAAGCTGAAAATAATTTTAAAGACTAAAAATGGAAATTTTATAATTAATAAATGCTCTAGAAATTAAAATAATTCTTAAAATTCAAATATAACTCAATCAATCATGAAATTTGGTCCCAATTCTTCTCTGGTGTAAGTCTACCTCCAGTAAAAATTTCAAGGGATTAGGCTTTGCTTTAGTAAAGTTATGAAATAATCTTTGAAAAATCCTTTTTTTGCATTAAATTAAAGATGTAAATTAAATTAAATTTTGGAAAATCACATTTTCTCCTCTGATGTCTTAATTGACCAATGGGTGAGGTGGTAAAAACATTCCAAAGTCATTTGGATTGAATTTTACAAATTATGATATAATAAAGCCTTAGGGGCAAAAGTGTAATTTTAGAAATTTAGCCTTAATTGACATTTAGGCTTAATTCAAGGAGGCAAAAGGGTAATCTATGATTTTAACTAACTTATTTTGATGATTGAAACATAAGGGGATTAATTGGTAGAAACAATACCTAGGTCTAAAGGGCTTAGTTGTGACATAAACTAAAATTAAATTTGATTAAATAAGAATTAGAAGAATGAACATAAAGTAAACACCTTTGAACACTCTAAACCCAAATTAGAACTCAAAATTGGCTAAGTGTTTTAATAACATTAACTTGCCCCCTTTAAGGATCTTCACCCACATAACATCCAATTTAAATGGAAAATGATAATTAGCTTATTCTTAAGGATAATTGAAACATCAATGTTCACTGAGCATTAAAGGTATTGATAGAATGAATTATTAAGCAGCATAATAAGTTTAAATGAGCTTGAGGCTTTTCACCAGGTAGTGAGAGGGAAGCATGGACCTGCTTTTTCCTTTAGACCTGTTGGATACCTCAAAGGTCTACTAAACTTAATATGTTTTGCTTAACAAAAAATCGTCCTTAACTAAACTAATAGGGACCCACCAAGATATGACCTAGGTTTAGGTAGGTCACCAAAACCTTACTTTTTCCACTTTACATAAAATGATCTAACAAGCATTTTGAGTTTCAGGTGGTGGAGCAAGAGGACTCACCATGTATGTTTTTATAGTTTATAGATTATCTTTTCTTAAGCTTTCCACACCGTGCTTACTTACCTGCATGTATGAACTAAACACAAACTTGCATGCTAAACAACATTGTCACCTTGCATGAAAACTAAAACTGTCAAGATAGCCACAAAACCAAAATCAAAACCAAAATTAAAATCTACCAAGATAAAAATCACCTACACAACATTCAAAATATTAAACAACTCAAAATTTAATCACAGACATCACAAAAATAACAACTACAACTAAATTTAGACGTCTTTATCGGATGATCGGGATCCCCTCGGAGTAGATAACCTACGATTCCTAACGAGGCTTCCTATGGTCTAAATGAACCTATAGAACTCATTAAGTTGAGTTTAGTAAATTCATTTGGACTAAGTGAATCCAATAGAAAATAGTTGTGCCAGAACAAGGGAACCATAGGATCCTAACCGGTGTCGTTCTAATCAAATTTAGCATCCCCCATAACATTTAAAGAACTTCAACCATGGGGTCATCTGGTATGACATCATAAATTGACGCACTAGAAACTTACACTCGTCACTGCAAGGAGCTTGGAGCTAGCATGGTGGGCAGTGATCCCTGGGTACTTAATGTTTATGCTCAGTATAGCAATAGTTCTGATGGTATTTTTCACTTGTATTTCTTTATTCTACAACAAAACCAAAAACTTGATCTTGAAGAAAAATAAGAATTTAACTTTTTTAATTTATATATATATTTTTTGGGATACTACAAAAGTAAATATTGCTATCAAGTAATATAGGACTTTTTGATTAAGACCTGAATATCAAACCCACAGAGAAGATTATATAACATGCACTTCTTAGAAAGTTTTTCTATTTTTAAAAAGATAATTACTTAAACTAAAAAAAAAATTTTGTAGGAAATTAAAATGTAAATATTTTTGATATTTTTGATATTTCAACGAAACACTAACAACTAAAAAGATAATTAAAGTTTTTGTAGAAGAAAAGTATTTAATTTGAAATTATCTTTCTTCTTATCATGAATCAATAAAAAGTGTAGGAATTTTATTGTGGAAGTATGCAAATTGTGTTATGCCGGATAGGAGCAATAATATTATTTTCCCTTACTAGAGAATATAAAGAACATTAGCTAATTTAAAGTTTGAATAGTTCTGAAGACCGGCTAGGCAGGGAAGAAACTAGCTCTCACTCTAGAGTTCCCTCGATTCCCTCCACCTGAAGGCTAACATTCTCGTATCAGAACCTAAAACAATAAACCAAGTTGGGGGCTTTAACTTATCACTTTAAGGTCCTCTAACTCTAAACCCANTGAATACTACAATGAAGTTCATCTATAGTAAGGTTGGCATAATCTCTTAAAGGTCTAAACACTTGATGAATTTCAATATTTTGATTGTTTTGGTTTGTCATTTCTATAATTTTTTTAGATTTTTCAAGATTTTTATTTTTGTATGTTTTTCTGATTTTTTTAATAGTTCTTTCAAATAGAGAATCATAAACTAAAAATATTTTTGCAGTATTAAAGTTCAAATCTTTTTGGTATTTTTGATATTTTGACTGAACAATAATAATTAAAAAAGATAACTTGAGTTTATGTAAAAGAAAAGCACTGAATTTGAAAAATATCTTTCTCTTTATCATGAATCAGTAATAAGTATATGAAGTATATGAATTGTGTTGTGTCAAATAGGAGCAATTATATCATTTACCCTTACTAGAAATGCTATAAAGAACATTAACTAATTTAAAGTTTGAATAGTTCTGAAGACCGGCTAGGCAGGAAAGATATTAGTTCTCACTCTAGAGTTCCCTCGATTCCCTCCATCTGGGGGCTAACATCTTGTATCAGAACCTAAAGCAATAAGCCAAGTTAGTGGCTTTAACATGTCACTTTAAAGTCCTCTAACTCTACACCCTTCAATGATTATTCCTATTTATTTGCACTCAATCATATGAACTACATTCTCATTCATATAACCTCATGTGATTCTTAAAACCAAGTTGGGGGTTTTAACCTGTCACTTTAAATTCTTCTAACTCTACACCCTTCAATGATTATTTCCAATGGGGGCTTTAACCTCTCACTTTAAAGTCCTCTAAATCTACACTCATCAATGAATATTTTCCTACCGTTTAACCTGTCACTTTAAAGTCCTCTAACTCTACACCCTTCAATGAATATTTCCCTATTTAACTAATCATATGAATACATTCTCATTCATACAACCTCATGTGATTCTTTCCAATTATTGACTGAGACAATACCAGTCCAGTACATTCTCATTCATACAACCTCATGTGATTCTTTCCAATTGTTGACTGAGACAATACTAGCCAGATTCTTACATGTTCTCACAAAAATTCTGATTCTTTCTAATTGTTGACTGAGACAATACCAGCCCAGTCTCATTCATACAACCTCATATGATTCTTTCCAATTGTTGACTGAGACAATACCAACCTGGTTCTTACATGTTCTCACAACAAGTTTTAGCATATGGATAGGCCAAATCAAGAAGTAAATGAATTTTATGGATTTAAGTCATCACAAATTCTTCCAACATTAAAGATCAATACTCTCCACAACTTCTATCCAACACTTTAATTACTTATCATTTTAAGAAAAAAAGATAACATAAACTACTCAGAATCCATGGAGAAAATAAAACACACTTTAGTTTAAAAATAGAAATCATTGTCAAACCAACAAAAAGTCTCGATTAAAACCAAAAGTAGTTTAAAATAAAAGATAAAAAATTATCTCAAATCCTCCACCAAACTCTTGAAGTTCCTTTGAATCTCTTCTCTTTTACAACACTCTCAAAATAAACTAAAAATAAAAAGGATAAAGTAAATTTTTGTGGTCCTTGAAAATCTCTCCAAAACTATCTCTCCAAACTCCTTAGAACTCCTCTTCTTCTAACTTTTTTTAACACTTTCAAGCACCCCCTTTAAATGTCTCAACTTTCTTCTTTTATAAATCTTCAAAAGGTGCCTTGGAAACTCTTCAAAATGTGTCCACATTCGATGAATCCTCACAAGGATGCATCCTTTCACAAGTCTTTTAATAATATTTTTGTTCTTAGTGGTCATAACCACCCTCTTAAGCCAATAGGTGCCTCAGATACCTCTTCAAAATCCGACCAAATGAAGAAAACCGTCAAATAATTGCCTCTAACGCTTAGGCGCGGCCTTCTCTATTTCACCGGCGCTTAAGCGCTGGATCTGACGCTTAGGCGCTAAAACACTTTAGCATAATTTTCACTTTTTTGCTTTAAATTTGATCTTTTTTTCACTTTTTTTATGCATTTTGACATTTTTACTTGTACCTGAAAGTAAAACACAAAAATATCTTCCATTAAAGCGCAATATCGCAAAAATAGGTATAAAAATATGTCTAAAAATACTATATATTTTAGGTGTATTAGCTATCCACCCTAGGTAAACCAACTACTATTCTCTGCCCTATAGATCTTGCAATTATAAGAAATATAGAAGTAAAAGGATAGTAAAGAAGGAAAAAGCTGTAAAGTAAATAAGTAAAATTGCAATACGTGAAATGTAAATACATACCCGGGCCTTTGCTACCACTGCTTGATTAGCTTCATAAAAGAAGGAAAAAGTTGTAAAGTAAATAAGTAAAATTGTAATACGTGAAATGTAAATACATATCTGGGCCTTTGCTACCGCTGCTTGATTAGCTTCATTAAGCATAATATAAATGAATTTATAAACCTGACAAGTAAAAGAAAAGTAGACAGAAGCATCCGGTACGGGAAAAGTCAGAAAACGAGTCATAGTAAAACACAAGCAAGTAAAAGGAAACCCCTAGTCACATATAAAAGATCAAAACTAAATGTATGAAATTGGTGAAGGGGGGGCTCAGAGCTGGACTGTGTGCTTCGTGACCTTGAGTAAGGGCCACCAACCCGACAATCTACGAAGGGCAGCCCTAACCTTGATCCAAGTGATTAATCGTGGACCTTTATAATTTTTCATTCTACATTTAATTTTCATGCATATAAAATTTACTTTATCAAGCAAAAGAAATTTCATTTTTATAAATACTTTGTAAAGTAGTGTAGTTCTCAGATTAATTACTTCAATCAAGCTAGGACTACAGACAACTTAAGAATGTTGGAGGTAATCATCTCCTCAAGAGTAGTCAAATAGTATCATCAGTTCTTACCCTTTCCTTTTATTAAAGGTCCTCAAGGTAGGAGATATTATTCTAAAATCCCACATCGTATCCCTCACTTAGAACACATTAGCATTATCATTATCGCCCTAGCCACCCATACCTCAGAATTACATAAGACAAATTATCTATATGTGGCAAATATCGCCAGTTGCTCACAAGTATTTAGATACCTTAAGGAAGACTAAAATCCTTGAGCATTGGGTCAATTAATATATGATACGTAGTATAGGGCGTTTTAATTAATTTAGGTGAATTATCGAGTCTGGAAGCATAACTTGGTGGGTTCCTAAAAGTTTTAAATGGTGATTTTTTTAAACAAAGAATAATAAGTTCAGTTAGCTTTTAAAATATCAAAAAGATCATAAGAGAGTTCGGGGCAAAACCCTAAACAACTTGTAGAACCCTTTGAACCGTTTCGAGTTCATGTGGACTTATTATATTGTTTAATTGATCATCTAAAGTTAAATTTAGATTCAATGGATTAATCTACCCTATGCTCCATGAATCTTGATTTTTTAATTATCCCATGAGTGGGGTACTCAGACATTCGCTTGATGTTTTATTTAATAGTTATGTAAATGGATGCCCATAAAGGCAAACTCAAGTCATTAAAGATCTTGAACTCACAATTAAAGTCGTACTTGTAGTGATTCAAAGGTTTTCCTGATTAATTAAGTTTTTATTTTCTAAACCTCATTAAAAAAATTAAATTAAGCCTAGCTCACTACTAAGCCCTTAAGTCAAGTTTTCAAGCTAAGCATGCAATAATCAAAATGTCAGATTAAGTGGGATTTAATTCTCATTGAAAGATTATGCTTATCATTTAATCACCAATTAAAGGGGATTCAAATTAATAAGTTATTATCTACCTAACTCAATTCCATTACGCTAGAATCATCCAATTAAGTTAGCTTTCAAATCACGATAATTTAGGAAATTACATTTTTACCCTTATTGTAGAGAAGTGACAAATTAGTTTCTGCCACTTAACACTTCATGTTTCAATCATCTAAAGAAGTTCATTATTAGTAATATTACTCATTTACCCTTTGTCTTAACCTAAAATTTAATTAGGGCATCAAAATCCCATAATTACCATTTTGCCCCTAGGGCTCTCCACTTCATAAATCACTAAATTAAACCCAAATGACTTTGAAATTTTTATGGTACCCCACTCATTGGTCAATTGAAATATGAAAGGCAAATTTATAATTTTATGATTTTTATTTAATTTTTAAAAATTATTTTTACTCAAAAAAAGGAATCTTCAATATTAATTCATTTAATTAATCAAAACAAAATTTCTATCCATACATTCATTATTAAAGGTTCATCTAGGCCAGAGGACCATTTGGACCAAATTTTAAGATTTTTGAATTATATTTTAATTATTATAATTATTTATTTATTTTAGGGGTTAATTAAATAAAAAATATAATTTAATTTCAAAAATTATTTTTTATATCTTTCTTTAGTCTCTCAGAGTTCATAAGTTCAAAGAAGCAAAATTTTCATTTTTATGATTTTTATTTTATTTATTACAATTATTTTAATGAAAAATTAAGAAAAATACTTTTTTTGCATTTAAAAATGCATAACTACATTAGGAAAATTAGAAAATTTTTTTTAAAAAGTCTTAAGTAATCAGGGAATATATTGGAATATTTTTGTGATTTTTCATTATTTTTAATTATTCTTAAATAAAAAATTAGCTAAAAAATGAATTATTTTTTCTCTGATTAAAAGGAACAGTCCAAACCAGTTTTCAAAAATTTTTAAATAATATTTTATTTATTATTATTTTAGTGCAAAAATCCCATTTATTTAGAAAAATAGATTTTGATATTAAATCTAATTCAAATGGGTTTCAAATTTTAATAGAGACTTAAAATCACCATTATCTTCACTGTGAATCAATTTTTATGATTTATTGAATTGGATTTTATTTATTAAAATTTTTTATGGGGTTTAAGAACTTAATTACTTTGTATAATGCATTAGATTATTCAAACTCATTTAATATTTTCTCTAGAGTCCTTTGACCACAGGGAATCTACCAAAATAAATCTCATAATTTCATAATTTATATTTTAATTTATATAATTATTTTTAACAAAATGGGGGACTCAACATTGAAAATTAGGGCTTTTAGGGTTAGAGGTGTTTTTTGACTTTGAAAAAATCAGAGAATGCTTCTAACCACATGCCAAATAAACTCTCCAAATTTCAAGTCCAGGTGATTAATATTTAATTAATATAATTAAATAATCATTGTAGTATTTTATTAATTAAAAATAAATTACATGACAAATGATTTTTATTTTTTGTTCATAATTTTTTTCTCTATTCACTGAGCAACAAGATGTTTTTATTTTATTTTTATGATTTTTCTACAACAAGTTTTTATTTTTTTATCTTTCTTAATTAATTTAAATAAAAAATACCCTATTTATCTACTTATCTACACGGTGGCCTCGTCATCCTCGGCGGCTCTAAACTTTACACGTGGCGCGCTTTGATTCGGCGTCGCCATCTGTGTAAACTGCCATGCATCCCGCGATTCACGAACAGATCTCTCATCGGACTCCTCCTCCCCCGTTGGTTCAATACACACACAAATGGATGACATCCGTCATCATCTCCATCTAACCTAAAACGAGAGCTATTACACTAAAATGCTTTGATTATGCTCGATACTCAACCAAATCACATGGGCTTTGTTTCTATAGCTTCATCTAGTCAAGGAAAACCTATCCATATGGTTGATCAAGCATGATAAACAAGTCAACTTCATAATTGATAAAACCGAGCCTAAAATTAGGGATTTTGAGTTATACATTTGTCCAAGAGTTGTGGCCTCAATTGAATGCTTACAGAAGCTTCTTTGGAGTCCCACAAACATGATTGAAGTGTCACCTTCCTCTGATATGGGTCTCAGTAAGAGTTTGATCGGAGGTTGGTGCGGCCTTGGTCAAAGTATAGTGCAGGGGCGCAAAGAATGGGGTTTTTGTTTAGGAACTTCTCCTTATCCTCTGGGGAAGCTCAGAAACAAATCAATTTGAAGATTGGTGGAGGTTTGTGGAGTGACAGAAAATTGTCCTGGATTTTAAAGGAGAAATTGGGCCTGGACAGTAGGAATGGGTTGTTAAGGACAGTGGGATTGAACTTAGGAGGGTTGAGAGAGGCTTTGGTTGAGAATTTGGCAAAGTCTCCCCAAGAAATATGATCTTCTTCCATGCTTGGCCATGAGGGGAGATTTATAGCTGAGGCTAATGGGGAGGCCTCGAGCTCTGATTGACTGCTGCCAATAAGCTTAGGTGGAGTGCTAAGTGGCACCAGTGGCCAATCAAGGTTAGCCACATAGGATGGGCTCAAATTTGAGTTCAAAGGTGGGGTGGCCTTCTCGAATTTGATCTTTAACGACTAGGGCAGCTGGCAAGGGTTGAGGTGGTGGCTAGCTGGGTCAGGGGAGCCAGAGGGAGGTTTCATTGTGATTAGGATAAAGGTTTAATCAGGTGAAGCAAAGCTTGGGTCATTTAGATAAAAATAGGAAGAAATCCCCTAAATCATGGGACCCTTGGTCCATGGCACCATTAGGGTGGGCTAGGTGGATCTAAATTGGTTCTTAGGGTCCAATTGGCAGCTGTGGTGACTAAGGTTGGGCTAGACCAAGTGGCTCAATGTGAGTTCAGGGTTTGAGTTCAAAATTTAGGATTTGGCTTGAACTTGAGTTTGGGCTTGGCTAGAGTTTGGATTTGGGTCAATTGATTGCTCAATTTGGATTAGAAGATTGTCATGAGGCATTTGGGTATCAATTGGGTGAAAATTGAGAGGTTGTCATGTTTAATTTGGAGGACTTTGGATTTTTTTGGGCAAAATTGGGGATTTTGGTTTAAATTAGATTTCGTTAGGGAGTTAAATTTGGTTTAAAGGAGTGTTATGAAGAGTTTAGAATTAAAAATTTGGGAAATTAGATAGGTTAGGGAGTTCAATTTGGTGGAATTTTGGCATATGGCCAATTTGGGGCATTTGATTTGGAATTGGCATTTGGACTTGAAATTGAGTTCAATTGGGCTAGAATTTGGTTTTAATTGGTTTGGGACATGATGAAATTTGGTTTGGATTTGAAATTTTGGAATCAATTTGGTGGAAATGGGGTTGAATTTGGAGAATTTAGGCCTTTAGGGGTAAAATTGAGATTTGGTCAAAATTAGTCAATTTTGTCAAAATTGGTCAATTTTGTCAAATTAGGCCCATTGGGTTGTTAGGATTGATTTTGGGGACATTTAGAGTGGATTTGTAAATCTTAGGGATTTTTTGGGGCATGACATGTATTTTAGTAATTTTTGCAATTTTAGGGGGTATTTTAAAAGTTTTGGGAATTTTGGAGTGTTTTGAGCAATTTAAGTGATTTGAGATGATTTTTAAAGAGAATTTAAGAAATTGGGTCATTTGGAGAAAAAATTAGTGTTTCAGGGTTTGGGGCTAAAAGGCAAAAAATTGGAAATTTTTTGTCAAATTGGGATTTAATGAGTAGGTTAATCACAAAATTACCCTTATGATGCTATGAGATCAAGGAAATCCTCTGTTTTAGATCCTCCATGTGTTGATCCTAGCCATCCTAGCCAAACACTAAGTGTTTGGGGGACCACACATATTACTTTCCAAAAGAATAGGGAACCAAGCTAAGCATCTTCGGTTTAGGTTTTTAAGATGTGAGTGAGCGTGAGGGGTTTCAAGTGTGTGTGTGCAAGACTGACCATGACCACGCCACCCAGGGCTAACCCTAAGGCCAGAAAGTCCTATGGGGACTCCTCCTGAGCTCCCCTATGCTTTTTTCATCCTACTAAATTCTAGAGGGCAAAACTAAATATGCGGAACTCCGAGAAGGGTAAAGAAATGTTTATAATTTCTAATGAGGTAGGGTTCCATTACTAGTCTTCTAGGATAGTCAATAGGAAAGTCATATGGCTAGATTGTAGGTTCCTAAGGAAGAAAGACTAGACTTCAACAAAAGTGAGGTCAATAGGTGCATGGAAGATCTAGATAGTTTTTACATTGAGATTCATGAAAATTATAAAGCAGTTGAATGCTGGCATGGTAACACGTAGGATTGTGATGTGCTTAATGGTTTGGTGGAAAGTGATTTAGCATGCATTATCTCCAAGATTCCGTTTGATATTTCCTAAAAGGATAAATTGCTTACTAAGTTCTCATTAATTGTTTCTATTACTAAAGCTATCTATCAAATGTTACATGTTGAAGGGAAGTTGACTAGGCTAAAACTGTGTGGTGCAAATTGTTATCTCCTTCCTTGTCATTTTTTATTTGAAGAACATAGTATAATCTACTCCCTATTGATGATATACTTAAACTTAAAGGTTTGAGACTTCCATCTTAGCGTGCGTTATGTAGAGAAGATGAGGAAACTTACACTCTTTTGTTTTTTTAGTTGCAATTACTATATAAATATCTAGAAGGCTCTTGGGAATCTGTTTGACATTCAGGTTCCTGAATTTGGGTGGAATAATATTGAGCAGTGCAAAACAACTTAAATTACAATAATTATGCTAATCATATTACCTTGTTGGTTCCATATATAGCTATTTTGTTATCTAGATTACCCATAATTCTTATTAACATGATANTCCAAGTTAGATCATATGTTGATGTTTACAAAAGTTGTAGGAAGTATATATAATTGACTCTATATCTAACCCAGTGTTTATATATAAAATAAATCCCTACAATTAAGATAAGGAATGGATAAATTGTCCCCATGAAGAAGAAGAGCTAAATGAGAGGAAGGTATAGTCCCTACAACAATCTTTTCAGAATCTTTCCCCCTTACTGCCAAACTATGTGTTGGAATGTTACCTTCCCTTAGAATATGCTGGAAAATCACTTCAACATTGATCAACATACTCTTGATCTTAGTAGTCCACCTACCAACATTCAATGGGGCAGCTTCTTCCTGTTTCAGTATCCTGATACGGCTGATGGAATCAGACTCTACCACCAATTTTATGATGTTGCATTGATTGGCAAGGTAGAGAGCCCAATAAATAGCTATCATCTTTGTTTCAAGTGCATCATTACCCCAAGTTGGAGAACAAAAGTACAAAAATGCACTTTCCTAGAGAGTTCCTAATGATTCCTCCCACACCAGCAGCCTCCTTAAAGAAGCTCCCATCTGTATTAGACTTCAACCAACCTCTATGAATGGGGTTCCAGAGGACCAAAGTTGGCTGGACACTTTCATATTTTTCCCAATTGGCACCCAATTCTGAAAAATATTGGCAAATTTTTGATATTTTATAATCTTTTGCAATATGAAGTACAATTCAGAACCACAACCATTCCCTTAGATTTGATGTTGTCATACTTTACTTGGTTTCTACACATCCATACAAACCAGGCAACAACATAAGGAATGATTATTAAATTAGCATCCAACCATTCCATCCAACACCCCAGAAAATTTTGTCAGCTGACTTTCAGATTACCAATGTTGAGCTGCTTTAACAGATCAGACCATACTCTTTGGGAGAAACTACAAGAAAAGAACAAATGATCTAGACTTTCTTCAGCTTTACTGCACAAATAACAACATGAGGGTCCCCTAAGCCCTTTCATCTTCAAAATATCATCAATAGGTAGTAAGGATTTACACAGCCTCTAGCAGAAAAAAGACATGGAAGGTGTTAACTGCTTTCCCCAAATCATTTTCCCCCACTTGACAGGTTGTCATTTATATAATTGTTGGAAAATATAAGCAGACATTTTTTGTGAGGAAGCCTGTCTAGTAATGATTCTATCTTTCTGTACAGGATTGATTTTTGTTTTCGTGACCCAATATATTTGCTCTTCAGTTAGGATGGTAGCCAACAAATTGCAATTCCACCGATTATCAACCCAGAATTCTTTAACCTTTATCATTGAGTTTAGATTGGAAGTGTGTAGTCTCTCCCCATTCCAAACCCAATTATCCAGACAGAAATTTACTTATCCTTCTCTAAGCTCCCAAATAAATAGATCCTCAGCTTTATGTCTAACCTCCAAAAGTTTAGTCCACAGGCTGGAATCACCCACTTTCTTCTTAGCCATGGTAGGATGTATTGTCCTACAGTACTTCCCCTTCATAAACATTGCCCAGAGACTATCTTGTGCTCTAAACTTTATCAATAGTTTGCATAGATTGATGGCACAGAGCTGCTAAAACTCTTTAAGGCCTAAACCTCCAGCAATTAAAGGTTTACACAGTTTTTTCCATGCTAACCAATGGAATTGTTTCTCCTGTCTAGTCCACAGAAATTTGTTAAAAATTCTTCCTAGCCTTATTTGAATTCCTTTCTTCATCGTAAACATTTGAAGAGCATAGGAAGGGATGGAAGTTAAGTTGCTTTTAAGGAGGGTTACTCTACCTCCATTAAAGAGGAAGTAATTAGTCCGACATTGTAGCTGTTTTTAAATTTGATCAATGACAANATAATGACATTGCTTATAATTTTTTAAGGCCAATAAATTTTAAGCATGAAATTTTTGGTGCTGAATAAACTAGCCAAACCACCCAAAAATATTGCATCGGGACTCCGCACGCAGAGTTAGGTGCCGAGTCCAATGAAATCACGCCATGTGGAGATGATAGAAAAAAAAAACCGGATCGGTAACACCGGATAATGTTCCCCCCATGTTATTCCGTTTTATTTAGATGTTATTGTATGTTATTCATGTGTTATTGTTTTCTGGAAATATTTCCGGTGTTATAATAATACAATAACACATCATTAATACTTGAATGACACACAATAACACATGAATAACACATAATAACGCCTGAGCAATATAGGAGGAATATTTTCTTATGTTACCGAACATTTTTTTTTTTTCTGTCATTGTCACGTGACGTGGTTTCATTGGACTTCACACATAACTCTATATGCAAAGTCCTGATATAAATTTTCTCAGAAATCATCATCCACTCCACGCCCAATAATTAGTGTGATATTTTATTGTAATAGTTGCAACGTATTATTTTTTTGGGAACCCAGCAATTATTGCCACGTCACATCCATAGTACTTGAACGAACAAACGATTTCAACGCCTGCATAATTGGTTGTACGACTTTATGCAATCTCGATAATATATTTAATCAGGCGTTCGGATCGACATTCTGATTAGAACCATCACCATGTTTCTTGATAACTTTAAAGTTACTGCAATGCATAAAACATTAACATATTATCTTTTATCAGGAGGATATTTTTATACAATTATATTTTATTAGATTAAATAANATATATATATATATATATATATATATATAATTTAATTATACATCTGTTAAAACCAGGCGTCGGGATATCCATTCCCGCGACCAACAACTCCTAACTTTAAAGACCAACTTAGCTTCTAAGATTTAAAGGGAGAAAGCATTCACTAATTGTCACAACACTTTAGCTCTACTAAAACATTGTTTCACTTCCGTATTAATGGATACAATGTTATCTTGCTACATGACATCCTAACCTCTCTCTAGGGCATAATTCGGTCTCCTCTCATTATTTTTAAGTACTACTTCTTGAGTTGTTTTTTTTCCTTGTTGTTTAATCTGTTCTCCTCCTAAAGTTATGGCTACTGTTAGAGATGTGAATGTTCTGAGGACCTTTGCAAACTACTCTAACATATGGTTTATGATTTAAGTTCTCAAGTCATACAATCTCCATTACATGAACTCTACTACAAACTCTCTCATTCATCTTGCTTCCACTATGTCTCTATTTTTAGACTCATCCTACTGTTGTTGTGCTCCTCTTTATGTTAAAAGTATGTTTCCACAATCACCACACCTAAAAGCTTGTTGAATCCAAAAATGTTCAGGAAGCAAACCAAAGGAATATATCATCACAAAGAGAGAAGAGAAAGAGAAAGAAAATCATGAAAAGTAAAAAACAAATAACCTTTATTAAAAATCTAACACTCTATTTGTAAACATAGGAGTATGGGTTTTAGAGTTACAAGTATGCTCTCTAATGATTAGTTTTTGAGATGGTTTAATTATAACATTAGACGTGTTAGATATATTCAATGAAAAGTGAGCTTTTCCGATTGGTGTGGGTCCCGACGAGACGATTGATGGGTGCCCAATCAGTCGTCTTAGCTTTGAGTCTATTTTCATGCCTTAGTTCATCCGGTGAGCCCTAGGCTGATCGTCTGGCTTTTTTGTGGCTCAATCCTTAGGCTCGACCTTAATGGGCTCTTATTACTCTAAAAATGTCAACCAATCAACATATTTCCATGTTCATCATCATTTGACATTTTTGGATCTTCTCAAGATTAGTGTTGACATATAATTGTATACAATATATATATATATATATATATATATATATATATATAT
>JXCR01038666.1:446456-467594 GCA_002079205.1 Phalaenopsis hybrid cultivar | reverse complement strand
ATATATATATATATATATATATATATATATTAAAAAGAAAGGAGATGTATAAATCTCCCTACATGTTGATTAAAGAGGGTCACAAGAAAGAAAAACAGTTGGAGACTTATTGATTCAATACAGGAATCATAAGTCCTCCCCAAAATCAAAACAACCTATACTAACAACAAAATTTTGCCAAAGAAAAACATAGACCGCATGTAGCATGTAATACAAAAAAAAAACTTAAGATAGATTGGGCGAGAAGGAGATCATAGCAGGAAATAAGCAATCACTTTAGATCTTAGTTAGCAATTCTGAAATATGGGACCTTTATCCTGTCACCTTGCAGTAGAAACTGAAGGGTATGGGGAGGGGAGACAACAACATATAGCTCTTTTAAAATATACCCTTGTCTGGCAAGCCAATTGGCAGGCTGATTGTCCTCTCTAAAGATAAAAGTGTATTGTACTTTTATCTGTGATGAAATTTCTCTAATATTTTTTTTCCAATAGGTAAGGTGCCAGGGTGTAAGATCCTCTTCCCTCAATATCTTGATAATAGCAGTAGAATCTACTTCAACCCATAAGTTTGTCTAGCTAGCCATTTTGGCAATTTTCAAAGCCCAATAGACAGTCATTAATTCAGTTTCAACAGCATCAATAGCCTCAATAGGGATGTGGAAGTATAATAAACATTGCCCAAGGTGATTTTTGTAGACACCCCCAACATCTGCACCTGCCTTATTGAAGCTGCCATCAGTATTTACCTTTACTATTTGGTGGTCAGGAGGTTTCCAATAAAACCTATGAACATATTTCTTATCAGGTTGTCCCAAAGAGTAAGACTTGGAGATGTTGGGAAATCTTCTGTATTTAATCATCTTAATAAGATATGAAATGTTGTTTCTGACTATCCTCTCAGTTTTTGGTCTATCTTCTTCAAACTTAACCTTGTTTCTTTCCATCCAAGTGAACCATGCAACAATAAGAGGTATTGGAGCATAGTTCCATTTGTTCCAAAACTGCCAGCAAGTGGTGATATTATCCCAGTTAAAGAGGTTTTTGTCAATGTTCAATTGGGCTAGCAGTTGATGCCATACAACCTGTACAAAATTGCATTCAAAGAAAAGATGTGGCAATGATTCCTCGTCCTGATTACAGAATCTACATATAGAAGGTCCTCTCAGCCTCTTTAGTTTAAGGATATCATCAGTGGGGATGAGATTGTTAAATACCCTCCAACAGAAAAAGAACATGGAGGGAGATAGATAGTTACTCCAAATGATTTTGCTCCAGGATAGATGTTCCCATTGGAAGATTTTGGAATAAATGGATTTAGTAAGGCTTTGATTTGAGAAGGACTGCCAGACAATTTTATCTAGTTTACTTCTATTGATGTTGATGCTGGCAATATTTTCTATGGAGTTGGCATGTAGAATTTCTGAGAGTTTAAGTAGTGACCAATCTTCATCCACCCAACAGTCAGCCACCTTGAGATCAGGGTTTGGGTTGTTACTAATAGGGGACAGCCAATCTTTAGGGCACCAGTTATCCAGCCAGAAATTTAACTCTCCTTTCCCCAGATCCCAAATGAATAAGTTTTCAGCAGTGTGTCTTATATGAAGCATTTTGCCCCAAATTTTAGAATCCCCTAACTTCCTTTCAACAAGGGTGGGGTGCTGATTTTTACAGTACTTTCCCTTCATGAATAGAGCCCACAGGGAAGTCTGAGCTCTAAATTTAATCCAAAGCTTACATAGGTTTATTTGGAATAGCTGATTGATTCCCTTAAACCCAATTCCCCCAGCCAGTTGAGGTTTAGCTACTTTTTGCCATGAAGCCCAATGCATCTGTTGCCTCTGTCCAGACCATAGGAATCTGTTAAAAGCCCTTTCAATCTATATCTGAGTACTTTTCTTGATGTTAGTCATCTGTAGGATATTAGAGGGGAAAGTAGTTAGAATGCTTTTCAGTATAGTGATTCTGCCCCCATTTGAGAGGAATGATATATATATATATATATATATATATATATATATTAGCCTTAGATATAGGACTTAATTCTGGTAATACTATACATGAAGGCATCTATCACTCTGATGGGGAACAGTTGGTCAAACCTACTAGATCTTCTAGTGCGATTGGATCAAGTCATCATTTTTAATATAATGGTATGAAATATTAAGGGAGTGGCAGACCCTATCTCCCTTAATAGGCTCAAAAATCTTTGTAGGGTCCACAAAGTACTAATTTTTACTATTTTAGAACCTTTTGTTAATGTTAATAAGCACAAGATTCTTAATAAGTTTAAGAATTATTGCTCTTATTACAATGTTAATAACAAAATTTGGCTTTTTTGGAAGCCCACAGTCACCATATCTATTTTTTAAGATGAGGAGCAGTATATTGTAACTAAAATTACTTTGGATGATTATCATATATGGGGTACTTTTGTTTACTCTAGCTCTCATATTCAAGAAAAATTGCAACTTTAGCATAAAATTGAGTATATAGGGAACATAATTAATCATAATTAGCTTGTTGGTGGATATTTCAACATGATCATGAAGCCTATGGAGAGCAAAGGAGGTGGTAAAGTAGAGCCTTCTTTTATAAACATGTTTTCTAATTCTATTGCTAAAGCAGGCCTTTGTGATTTGGGTTATTCTGGATCCCCTTACACTTGAAGGAGAGGTTTCCTTTATCAGTGATTTGATCATTTTTTGGCTAACTCTTCTTTCATAAATGATTTTCCTATAGTGAAAGCTCAGCATTTGAGTCCTGTTACTTCTGATCATAATCCCTTATTTCTTAGATTGGCCTTTACTGTTGAACCGCCTATCTCTCGTTTTAAAATTTTAAATGGCTGGATTACTCATGATACTTATCAGAAGTTGGTAACCCAAGCATGGCATTTTGATGGAGTTGGAAATCCTTAGTACATTTTGTGGCAATTACATAAGAAGATGGCTGCTCACTTCACCAAACGAAATTACCAGGTTTTTTCTATTGTTCATACTAAAGTCAAGGAGGCCCAACACCTTGTTGATACCTTGGAGGCACAAATTGAAACTATTCCTCATTTTATGGATATTGTTGCTCATGCTCATATTGCTTTATTGGATGCTATTACCCTTGAGGAAAACTTGCTCAAACAAAAGGCTAATGACTCTTCATTTGTTGTTGGGGACAGAAATACTACGTATTTTCATGCCACTCTTAAGCATAGAAGAAATATCAATAGCATTTTAAAAATCAAAAAAGGGGATGGGAGTATTTTAACTAACATTAAGGAGATTGGTGATAGTGTTGTTACATATTTTTCTGAGCTCTTGCAGTCATCTACACATACAATTTATGTTGACTCTACTTATTTTGTAGAGGAGTAAAATTATATCAATGATTTATCTTTGTCTTTCCCTTCAGATGAGCAGGAAATTTTGAAAGCCTTCAAATTTATATGCCCAAAAAAAGCTCCTGGCCCTGATGGTTTTTCTTATGCATTCTATATACACTCTTGGGAAGTTGTTAAGAAGGAGGTTGTTCTTGCTATAACCTCCTTCTTTCTAGGATATAACCCTGGTAAACCTTTTAACTCTGCTCTTATTGTTCTTATCCCTAATGTTAATGATAAGATTACTTGGGAGAAATTCTGACCTCTCTCTTTGACCATTGTGATATCCAAAGTCATTAGCAAAATTATCGTTAACAGATTACAACCCCATCTTTCTCACATTATTGCTGAACAACAATCTACTTTCATTAAAGGTAGGAATATTACAGATAATATCCTTTTAGCTCATGAAATGACTGAAGAGTTGAAAAAAAAATGTAGAGGGGGAAATATGGTCCTTATGATGGACATAAAAAAAGCCTTTGACTCTATTAGTTGGGACTTCATCATCATTATTTTACAGGCTTAAGGTTTCAAACTGTGTTTTTGTTCACTCATTCAAAAGTGGCTTGCTAATAACAGTTACAGTATGCTGTTCAATGGTAAGGCTCATGGGTTCTTTTCTGCTAACAGGGGTTTTAAGCAAGGAGACCCCTTATCTCCCACTATTTTCATTATTGCTTTTGATTATTTGTCTAGGCTTATCAATAGGCTTCATTATAAGTATCCTTGCAATTTTTTCATAAATTGAAAGTTGTGGTCAATCATCTTGCTTATGCTAATGATGACAATTTATTCCTCAATGGTAGTGAACATGCCATTGTCGACGTTATTTCGGGGTTGGAGGGGAGTTGCCCGTAAGAAGCTGTCGGTCGCCATAATCGAAATCCCGTCGCTCGCTTCAGAAGTACGTTGAAGTAAGAAATCATAATCGAAATCCCGTCGCCCGCTTCGGAAGGACGTTGAAGTATGAAATCAAACTGACCCCATTTCATAGTTTAAAATGAAAGAGTACTGTACCTCAAATCCTGTATCTATCCCGAAGGATAAACACGAGACTTGAGGATGAGGCTTGATCAAATAAACTAAGGAAAGTATGACGTCCGTTTGGTCTGTGAAACCTTTGTATTTGCCGACAAGTTCCCCTATTTAATATAAAGGACATGCTTCCTATAAGGGTAAGCCCCTATAGTTAATTACATCTTAAATTACCAAAGTCACCTAAGAAGACTCTCGATAAAAATTAAGAAATATTATCTTCAAGGAATTTCAAAGGGTGGGACTTTTCAATGAAATTGGACATAGATGTGTGAAAAGGGTATGGTTCAAATTTGGAACATTTTATTGTAGAATCCAAAGGAGAAGAACTAGGGGATGTCATGGATCCAGAGGAGAACCCTGGTGACCTCCCAAGCTGTCCTAATGTTTGGCTTCAGTTTTGAGGAGAAATATTTAGGTGTTTCATCCTGACGATTTTATTAGTTAGGGCTTACATTGGTGTGAAACGATCACATAAATAGCCTGAAAGATGTGAGGATTTAGGTCGTGACAAATGACAACCTCAGAATCTTAAGATGAGTTAGGGATATATTGTATAGCAGGGCTATGCAAAGGCCTAAAGATAAGGTGAGGATTTACGTTGCATGAGATGTATAGCAGGATACAAAGGCCTAAAGATAAGGTGAGGATTTACGTTGCATAAGCAAGCAACCTCAAAGTCCCAAATAGCCTGAAAGATGTGAGGATTTAGGTCGTGACAAATGATAACCTCGGAATCCTAAGATGAGTTAGGGCTTATATTGTATAGCAGGGCTACACAAAAGCCTAAAGATAAGGTGAGGATTTACGTTGCATAAGCAAGCAACCTCGAAGTCCTATGTATTTAGCCTAAAGATAAGGTGAGGATTTACGTTGCATAAGCAAGCAACCTCGAAGTCTTATGGCTTTAATAAGGTGAGGATTTACGTTGCATAAGCAAGCAACCTTGAAGTCCTATGGCTTTGTTGTTTATATCTAAGGAAGGAAGATTGGTTTAGCGAATCCTAAGACGAGTTAGGGCTTATATTGTATAGCAGGACTATGCAAAGGCCTAAAGATGATTGACAAACAACAACCTCAGAATCCTAAGATGAGTTAGGGCTTATATTGTATAGCAGGGCTATGCAAAGTCCTAAAGATAAGATGAGGATTTACGTTGCATAAGCAAGCAACCTCGAAGTCCTATGGCTTTGTTGTTTAAGTCTAGGAAAGATTTGTTTAGTTGGGAAAGACAAGTTTTGTTGTTGAAGATGGTCGTGCTGCCCACGATGCTAGCTCCAAGCTCCTTGCCGCGACCAGTTTGAGTTATCTAGTGTGTCAAGTTATAATGTTAGATCAGGTGGCCTTATGGTTGTGTTGGCAGCTAAAAAAGTTTGTGGGTAGTTGCCCGTAAGAAGCTGTCGGTTGCCGGAAGTGAAGTCCCGTCGCCCGCTTCGGAAGGACGTTTTAATTTACATATATATATATATATATATATATATATAACTTTAGAAAAATATGAAATCAAACTGACGTCATATTTTCCGCACTTTAAATGAAACAACGCTCTACCTCAAATCTTGTATCTATCCCGTAGGATAGACACAAGACTTGAGGATGAGGCTCGATCACATAAACTAAGAAATATATGACATCCGTTTGGTCTGCAAAATCATTTTATTTGCCAACAAGTTCCCCTATTTAATACAAAGAATTAAATAGGGTTTATTTTAGGCTGGGTTCGGAAAAGCTTCCTATAAGGGCAAGCCCCTATAGTTAATTACATCTTAAATGACTGAAGTCACCTATGAAAACTCTCGATAAAAATCAGGGAATACTATCTTCAAAGAAGTCAAAAGGATAGGACTTTTCAATGAAATCGAACAAAGAGGTGTGAACCGGAAAATTCTTGAACCTGGAACATTGTTGAGGAATACAAATGAAGAGAAACTAGGGGAGGCCACAGATCTTGAGGAGAGCCTCAGTGACTTCCCAGTCTGTCCTATGATTTGGCTCCAGTTTTGAGAGGAAATTATTAAAGTCTTTCATCCTACCAATTCTATTTAATTAGAGCTTATATTTATGTGACATGGTTACACAAATCGCCTGGAAGATATGAGGGTTTACGTCGTATCGAACGACAACCTCGGAACCTAGAATGAGTTAGGGCTTAAATCGTGCAGCAGAGCTATACGAATGCCTAAAGAAAAGGTGGAGGATTTATGTTGCTCTAGGCAAACAACCTCGAAATGTTATGGATTGTTGTTTAATTTCTAGGAAAAGGAAAAGTTTTGCTGGGGAAGCCGTGTTATGTTGTTGAAGATGGCCATGCTATCCACCACGCTAGCTCCAAGCTCATCGGCATGGCGAGTTTAAGTTTTCTAGGGTATCCAATTATAGTGTCAAATCAAACGGCCTATGGTTGTAGTCCTCTAAACATTCTATGTAAAAAGGAAAACATGCTTGAAGCTATAAAATATAAGTGCGCAATGCAGGAACAAACAATAGAATGCACGTGGAACAGTAGTAGGAAAAAACGAGAGCAGTATAACATGTTATACATGAAGAACAGTAGCAGGTAGAAACAAGACAAGTGTAACATGCTTTACACTACGGTAGCAGGTAGAAACAAGAAAATTATAACATGTTATACAGGAAGAACAATAGCAGGAAGAAGCAGGAAAATTATAACATGCTATACAAGAAGAACAACAGCAGGTAGGAACAGGAAAATTATAACATGCTTTACAGTACAGTAGCAGGTGGAAAACAGGAAAATAAAGTGCTGTAAAATGTAAAGCAAACTTGTATGCCCGTGAGATCCGATGTTCCTTAAGTATAGCAAGCCTAAATGCATCTCAAAAAGTAAAGTCCGGAAGAAAACATCATCCAGGAAATTCAAGGAAAAGCGGAAAGCTCGAGAAAATCAATGAAAAAGGCTCAAGTAAAAGAAAATCCTCAAAATTCTAGAGGAAATCCTAAAAGAAAGGAAAAGTAACACGGGTGCCCTGTCCCAAAACTTTGATAAAATAAAAAGAAGATTCAGAAGTGGGAAGTAACACAAGTGCTCTGTCCCAAAGCTTCGATAAAACAAAGAAACAAAATTCGGATGGGGTGGACCGCAAGTACTCGTATGGGACTATGACTCGATATATTTTATTCTCGAGGGTCCACGAAGGCTACTCGGTCACCCGAATGTATAGAACCTGCCACTCGTATAGAAGCGTGTCGCAAACTTCACTTAGAGAGCTATTTCCTAGCCTAAACAGGTATTCGTCAGGTGGACAACCAACTTTAAAACGTATTTTAAAATTTATGTTTTTGACATACGCACAAATTTTAAACATGTAAAGAAGAGTTATCAATTTTGTTTCGTAGAAAGTATGTTTTCTGTTTGAAAATGGTTTATCAAAACTTATCTTTTTTTTTGAAATTTTTGTTGTCCACGAGTCGATTGTACTGTCGGGTATAGGACTGCCAACAACCTGAGGAGGTTCGAGCCAACTCCCGCTAAAATTATGTCAGTGAAGGATGCCATATCCTATTGTTCATTAAATGCCTGAGAGGAGGTTCGAGCCACCTCCCGCTAGACTTATGTCGGTGAAGGATATCATATCCTATTGTTAATCAAATGTCTGGATCTTGATGTTATAGGATAGGGCATCTCTTGCTCTATCTTCGGGTTCGCCTTTATCATCAACACCGTACGCCCCAAAATGACTACTTGCGACCTTGCTTGATGGTTTCACGTATATCAAAAGGCTATACATGGACACTTATGCATTGGACATAAGCATCAAAAGAACGAACCAAGAAGCAAGGAAAGAAAAGAACAAAAATGGGGTGAGAGAGAGGAGGCATTGATCCATCTAAAACACCAAAAAGGAGAATGGATCAGTTCTCAAAACTTGTATCGAAAAGACCTAGAAAAATAGGGCCCCAGGTCTTTCCTAACAAGCATAAAGGGTCACTTTGCGCTGATTTTTCAAACCCCAAAAACGTCGGATTAATCAAGTCAACAAAATACTTTTCCAAAACGAGACTTAGAAATCTCCCAAACTTCCGGAAAGGAAAATAACTCGGAGAATACCACCACTAGTACTCCCAAACTCATGCAAGAAATCAGAACCTTCTGACTTTCAATTTAATCTATAGCCTCATATATCAAATAAGCATAAAATCTTCCCAATTCTGTAATCATTCTCACTTTTAACATTGAGCTCATTTAGTTCTTAAAGTGACCTTAACTCCCCAACTCCAGCTACACTAGAAAATTCATCTTGGGGGCAATTCAAAGAGACGCAAATTAATAGGATTATTCACATTGCCATGCAAGAAATCGTCAAGACAAAATCCCTCGGCAAGATTTTATAGATTAAGAACCACAAATGATGAAGGTACAGCAAGATTAAAATATTGAAACGTTTCAAATTTTTGATAGCTTCAGACATCTTTTCTGATATGGATAATGTATGAAAAACAAAGGAAAGCCTCTTGATGCCGTTAAAATTTCAACAAGTATGTAAAAAATGGAGTGAGATGTATGTAAAGAATGAAGTGGCACATATATAAAAAATAAAGTGGCATGTATGTGCACTTCTCATATGACTCAGGCAACCAAATCTTGCAAATTTTTACTGGTTGGACTCTAAAGGTTTTAGATTTTTACAAAAAGGCCAAACAAAACCTTCAGATTTTTACAAATAAGCAAAGCTAAACTTTCAGATTTTTTTTTTTCACAAATGAGACACTAAAGCCTTAAGATTCCTATGAATAAGCAAGCCAAACTTTTCTCATCTCAAGAATATTTAGCAGGCATGGTATACAGAAGAAAATCTAGAGCAAAAAAAAAAACAACTTCTAACATCCTTTCTAGCTAAAGATAAACATTCCCGCAAATGTTTTCTCAATCAGTTTGTTCAAAAACACACTACAAACATGGGAATTAAACAACAACTTGCAATTTTTTTATTAATTAATTCCATCAAACAAATACCATGCGTAGGGTATGTTTTGAATGAGTAAGCAGCCAAACAAATCAAAGATATAAACCAGATTGATTGATATGCATGAATCGACTCGTAGTAAAAAAAAATCATTGCAGTAGCTCTCATAGTTAATATTAAATAGCAAGGGAAGATGGCCATAAAGCATTGACAGCAACGCTAGTTGCTCCAGTATTGCCTCAAGATCTCATTCGTCATAGTTAATTATTTTGCAATAAATACAACAATGTTACTAAGTGTTTAAGGGAGGGAAAGAGGCTACCTCTTTGCGCAAATCCAAAGTAAATGCAAGAGTACACCCAGAAAAACTTCTACAGCATCTTCTTCTATCAAAGCTTCAATCTAAAATATCAATGGCCAAGCAAGCAACCAAGCAAAGGTATCAAGTGAACCAGCAAGAAACCGAACAAGCCACAAAAATCCAGCAGCACTTCCCCTTTCTCTAAAATTTTTGGCCAGCCCTAGGAACTCCCCAAAATGAGGTTTATATAGCTAGGGAAGAGGAGATGCATTTCTCGTCACTTACCTGGGCGGTGAGCCGAGCCAAGAGAAACGACAAGTCGCGCGGGAGAAGACGATGAGAATGGTAGAGGCGTGGGAGGGAAAAGCCGGAGTGCGTCAGAGGGAGTAGGTGGAAGCTTTTGCAGGGCGGCAGGCGCACGAGGAGGGGACCGCGGGTCGATCTCTCGCGTCGAAGAGGTAGGGGTGCTCGGCTAGGGCTTGCGACCGAAGAGGAAGGGGGAGGGCTCGGTCGGTTCGCGAACGAGGAGGAGCAGCGTGTGTTTGATTTGGGGATTTAGGGATTAAATAGAAAAAGAGATAATTTGGTTTATATAAATTTAATTTAATATATATATATATATATATATATATATTAAATTATATGTGATTTATTCACGCGCGGCGACGTAACAATATGGGTGTCCTCCCTAGACAATTTCGACGTTTCGAACGTGCCGGTACAGTCTGTTTTGTCATCCGGGGTCGCTCGGATGACGTCGTCGACAATCGGGTCAAAAACAGGTGAAAATTCAAATTTCACAAAATTTCGACCCGCGATCGATTGCTTCAAAAGTTTTATTCGAGCCTTCAATAGGTAGCAGTGCAAGCGATGTGAATTGTGGTGATCGAACGTGTCGATTATTCGAATTGCAAAGTTTGTGCGCTTGGAAGTGCGAATTGTGCAGAAGCCCACCCTGAGGCTTAAAAGGTCCTATAAGAATCCCTTTTGGGTTTTCTCGTGTTGGTTTCACCCTTCTAAGTGCTAGAAGTTGATACCACACATGCGAAACTCCAAAAGGGAACAAAAGTAGGTTCAATTTCTAAAAGGAGGTGGGTCCCATTTCTAACGTTCTAAGATAGTCAAAGGGGGATCCCTAAGGCTATATCCTAAATCCTAAGAGAAAGACTAGACCTCACTAAAAATGAGGTCCATAAATGGACCCCTAATAGGTGTGGTGTGCCGGACGAGCACACCGCGCGTATTGGTGTTGACCGAAAAGATCAACGAAACCAATACAAAAGTCTAGGCCATCACACCTAGAACAAAGCGTAGAAATGAGTGATAAAAACATATCCGCTAGGATTTAGAAGATGGATGTCAAACTATCGAGTTTCGGGTGTAGATTTCAGATTCGTGTCAGGATTTGATTTGAAAGATTGTAATAGGAGCTCCTAAAGTAACGCAGTATCGGATGTGAAATCCTCAACCTCTAAAATATTGATTTTAAGAATTACGATAGGAGGAGCTCCTAAAGCAATGCGGAATCGGATGTAGAATCCTCAACCTCTAAAATATTGATTTTAAGGATTGCGATAGGAGGAGCTCCTAAAGCAATGTGGAATCGGATGTAAAATCTTCAACCTCTGGAATATCAATTTGAAAGATTGTGGTAGGAGGGGCTCCTAAAGCAACACGGAATCAGATGTAAAATCCTCAATCTCTAGAATATTGATTTGAAAGATTGCAATAGAAAGAAAACCTAAAGCAACGCGGAATCGGATGTGAAATCCTCAACCTCTAGAATATCGATTTGAAAGATTGCGATAGGAGGGGCTCCTAAAGTAACACAGAATCAGATGTAAAATCCTCAACCTCTAAAATATTGATTTGAATGATTGCAATAAGATGAGATCCTAAAGCAACGCGGAATCGGATGTGAAATCCTCAACCTCTAGATTTGATTTGAAAGATTATAATAGGATGAGAACCTAAAGCAACGCGGTATCGGATGTAGAATCCTCAACCTCTAGAACATTGATTTTAAAGATTGCAATAGGATGAGAGCCTAAAACAACACGGTATCAGATGTAGAATCCTCAACCTCTAGAATATTGATTTAAAAGATTGCAATAGGATGAGAGCCTGAAGCAACACGGTATCGGATGTAGAATCCTCAACCTCTAGATTTGAGTTGAAAGATTAAAATGGGATGAGAACCTAAAGCAACGCGGTATCGGATGTAGAATCCTCAACCTCTAGAATATCGTATAATTTGATTTGAAAGATTGCGATAGGAGGAACTCCTATAGCAACGCGGTATCGGATGTAGAATCCTCAACCTCTAGAATATTGATTTTAAAGATTGCAATAGGATGAGAGCCTAAAGCAACACGGTATCGGATGTAGAATCCTCAACCTCTAGAATATTGTATAATTTGATTTGAAAGATTGCGATAGGAGGGATTCCTAAAGCAACACGGAATCGGATGTGAAATCCTCAACCTCTAAAATATCGTATAATTTGATTTGAAAGATTGCAATAGGAGGGACTCCTAAAGCAACATGGAATCAGATGTGAAATCCTCAACCTCTAAAATATCGTATAATTTGATTTGAAAGATTGCGATAGGAGGGACTCCTAAAGCAACATGGAATCGGATATAAAATCCTCAACCTCTAGAATATCGTGTTAATCATTGCTAAGCAATGTGGAATCGGATGTGAAATCTTCATCCTCTAAAATATTGTGTGAACCATTACAAAACAATGCGGAATCGGATGTGAAATCCTCATCCTCCAAAATATAGTGTTTCAAATTTGTGGGAAACTAGTAGAATTCACGACGACTGACATTGGTGAGGAAAAATTATGAAACTTTGTGAGATTTTGTGCAGAATGTGAAATTTCGCGGGGATATGAAGAAAATTGGTGCAAACTAAGGTAGTTGCGCTACGCAAGCAAAGAGTAAGAAACTCGAACTCGAGAAATTTATCTTTTTTTTTTCTTTTTGTTAGGATTTGGACCCAGTTTCAGACAAGCACAATGACTGAGCTTCTAAGAATGAGTCTTTGTCTCTGAAACATTGCAAGGCACATTACTTCTTGAAGTATCGTCCTCTGACAAATGAAAAGTGTCGAAAATAGCCCATCCTTAAGGTACCATCAGAACTATATTCTTTCAAGTACACATAATAGATGCATTATTTCTATGGATACCATGGATGAAGAGGCCGCAAGTTCCTAGCTTTGTTTATAGCAGTCATCATTTGATTTGTTGCAGACTCTGTAAAGGTTGTTGAAGTTGTCTTTGAGAAATCTTTCTAACGTTCTTTGAGTTGACGTTGGAGTTGTATTTGTTGGACACTGAAGGATATGACTTCAGGTTTGAATTTTCATTAACTGCTAATATCATCATCAAGTATTTAATTCTTTATTCTTGAGCCATAGCAGATTTCAAAATTTTGGTCGTGTAATCAAAACAATTTTCGTTTTCCAAAGATATTTCTGAGTCAATTAATAACCGACCAAAAGACTTAAGATCGTTGAATTTTTTCTTAAATATAATATCAGAAGAATTTTCTTAAGAGAACATTTTAAGTCTCATTAATCAGGGGAAACTCGGACACCAATTTTTGATTATACGTCCACCGCAAGCTTCTTCTCAGGGAGACTTTTCTTTTCTTTTTTCATTCCCCATATTTTGTTGAGAATTACTATATCTAATAGAGCATTATTTAAGGATTTTGAATGTCTTAATTCATACACAAATTTTTTATTATAAGCTCACCTCAAGCTTCTTCTTCTAGGAGAATTTTCACACAACAATTTTTTTGCTCCCTTTAGTTTTTGAGAATTACTATATCTGGTGGAACATATTTCTTTTAAAGATTTTGAATGTCCAATTTTCCTGACTAATAATCCTCAAATAATTCTTAAGTCAAATTCTGGGATATTATAACTCGTATGAAAGTCAGGACCCAATCACATGGCAGGAAATTAAAAGGCTCGTGATATCCCGAGTCAACTATTCGTATTTCATCCACACTATCTAATTTTGAAATCAACTTAAGACTCAGTCTGAATTCTTTAAAGTGGATGACTCAGATATTAGGGCATTAATTTCATTCTCCCCTGAAGTCACAGTCTTATCAAAACATCCAAATTTTCCTTCGAGTTGATCAGTTTTTTTAAAATATTGCACAATCCTGAACAACAACAAACCCTTTCTTTTCATTAATTGCGGTGGGAGGGATGAGATAAACTAACATTAATCATGCTAATTTCTCATTCAACAACAAAAGTAGTACAATAGTGGCCAAAAGAAATTTCATTCATTGGCAGTTGCATAGGAATAGGTTGGAACAAACAGATCGACCGAAATCATATTGATAGAACCTCTTTCAGGTTCCTTTCAAATATTCTTCCAGGATTGTTACATCCCCAATCTTGAACTTCTCCTTAAGCAAGTCTTTGAAACTACAACACCCTTCTATGGTGTGTCCAACGAACTTGTGGTACGGGCAATATCTCGGATGTCCTTTCTTGTTGGCCTCATAAGGCTTCTTTGGCTTGGGTAACCTAAACTCGAGATTCTTAATCAGACTACAAAACATCTTTTTTGTCGCTTCATCTTTAAAAGAATATATCCCATTTGATCGAGTGTTCATGATTGGAACTTGTCTTTCATATGTCTGGTAAGATCTCTGCCGAGATGATTGCTGAATATTCTGACGAGCACGTTAGAAAGTTTGTTGGCGTTGTTCTGCTTCTATTTTTAATTATCATTTTCTCCTACTAACCACAACAACTATCCCAGATTTCTTCTCGAATATCTTGATTATCCTTGACTTCTCGGCCTTCTCATGAGAATCCATATGCTTGACTTCTTCTTGCAGATTGCTAGCCTTGTTGAGTAACTTCTCGAAAGACATGATAGTGAGTCCCTTAAACATAAAAGCTATCAGTCCATGGATGCTCATGAGTAAAATCTCAATCGCATGATGTTCCTGTAGTTGAGGCTCACACTTCATGCTAAGATTTCTCCACCTCAAAATATAATCCACTAAAGTCTCATTAGGCTTTTGTCTTTCTACCACGAGATCTCCAATAGAAACGTGGTGTTGTGCTCTGGCAAATCTTTTTACAAATTGCAGTTCTAACTCGTCGAATGTCTTCACCGATCAGTTGAGCAACTCAACATACCAATCAAAAGCAACTCCTGACAGGCTGCTGACAAACTGTTGACAGAGTAAAGCTTTCTTGTATTGCCACAACTGACCCGAAAATGTGCTATGTGCTGTCTGGCATTTCCTGTCCCGTCAAATAGCTTAAAGTTCGGTGACACAAAACCCTTGGGGTAGGGTACTGCATCGAACTCCTCCGGGTAAGGTCTACCCTTTAAAATCAATGCACCACCCCTAGACTGGGTTAAGGCCCCCCGAACTTGCTCGATCATTTGTTTAAATTCATTTTCTGGAATGACGCTTTGGATAGAGTATTTCATCGATTGTTCATCAGAGGTAAATTTTTTTATTTCATCTGTAACATGAATGGTTTCTGGTTGGTTCATTTTTGGAAGTGTCATCTGCGGTGATTGTGGCTGTCTTTGCATTGCAATCACGGTGGTCGTCAATTCTTCGATCTTTTTTTCAAGACGATTGATCTGTTCGTCCCTTTGTTGGGTGGGCCCTTGCCTCTCATCCACAACGCTCTCCACACCAGAAGATGGAGCATCGCGCGCAGAAAACTTGGTCTGGATCTCGACGCATTGATTTCTGCTAATCTTTCATTCACGTAATCTGACACATCATAATTTTCATCATTCATATCTTTTCTTTGTTCTTTAGATAATCGTGAAATATTGGCTTGGAGTCTCTCCAACTTAGCGTTAATCGAGTTTCCTTGGATTACTTTTAGGTCAATTGGGGATTTCTGAAGAATATCATCTCTTTTGTTGAGCACTGGTGTGGTTGTGTAAGAGTTAATTGAAACAACTGAAATCATATTTACGGAACCTTTTTCAGGTTCTTTCAAATACTCTTTTGGGATCGTTACATTTCCACTTTTGAAATACTTCTCAAGCCAATCCTTGAAGCTAAAGCATTTTTCTATGGTGTGGCCAAGCAATCGGTGGTATGAGCAATATTGGGGATGATCCCCCCTATTGATCTCATCTGGCTTTCTTAGGTTTGGGAGCCTAAATCCTTTTTCCTTTAGCAATTCATGGAACATCTTCGACACAGCTTCCTCTTTGAAGGAATACATCACTTTCTGTCATTCTGCCAAGGATATCCTCTTATTCTCCGGTCGGTATGATCCTCCCTGAGACGGTTGCTGGCTATACTGACCATATTGTTGTGTCTGTTGTTGGTGGGATTGTCGAGGCTGTTTGGCTTTCAAAATTTCCTGGTTGCGCCTCTCTTCTTGTGCCTTTATCAGTTGTGTAGGCTTTGAATTAGACCCAATCTCAAATCCAGAAAGTAGTGGGGCATAAGCGTCAACTGACTCTTCCTCATGTAGAATCTCTTTTCCCTTACTCAGTAAAACAGTTGGCACGGTGACAGTGTATCCGGTAGGAGTTAAAATATTTCTCGGTGAAATCTTAACTCTCCAAACGACAGACTTTTCAACACTAGTAGGGCTCTTTTCAATCAACACCTTTGAAGGGGAGAATTCTTTGATTGACTTCAAGTTGAACTCTACAATAGGCTCCACGGTCTTATCTGTTTCAAACTTCATCACTGTGATGGCAACCATTCCAAACTTGACTCCAATATCATCAAACCCTTGTCCAAACTTAATAACTGCCATGTCAGGCAATTCATCCCTGTTGAGAGCAAACTCCATTCCAGAGGCAAAAGAAAAGATCAACCTTGGCAAAGACATTATCCTGTCATTTGAAAATTTTTTGAAAGTCAGCGATGTCCTGTGCCTTGCAGTTTCGATAGAAGTACTCAAATTGACACAATTTTCTTAGAAACTGGGCATATCCTTTATTATTTTAATTTTTGAATTTATTATTTGTTTGTGATTAAAGCATTGAAGAGTTGCAATTAACAAATAAAACGAGCGCGAAGGGATGTAAAAACTTGGCTTGATTCACAGAAAAGCAAACCAAACACGAAGGAGATGAAGAAATGCAAAGTTTAGGACCCAGTGCGGGACCAACTTCATAACGCACAACGCACAACGTCTAAGCGGAACTAGTCCACCAACACACCTATTGGGGGTCCGACCCCACACAAAAATTAAGTGCTAATGAACTCCTGAACCTTTCTGTTCAAAGGTGATTGAACAGACGGTCCTGAAGTCCAAAAGAGTTGACTGTACTCACCTAAGAAAGAAATGGGTGGAGCAAGTCAATGGAAGAAGGGTAATCTGGTCCATAAGGGACATGGACACATTACCGATATATGAAGATAAGATTCTCTGATTTAAATGGAGAGAGAAGCTCATCCCCAGTGGAGTCGCCAGAATCTGTCGGCAGCTAAAAACGTTTGTGGGCAGTTGCCCGTAAGAAGCTGTCGGTCGCCGAAAGTGAAGTTCCGTCGCCCGCTTCGGAAGGACGTTTTAATTTACATGTATATATAGAACTTTGGAAAAATATGAAATCAAACTGACCTGGTATTTTCTACAGTTTAAATGAAAGAGCGCTCTACCTCAAATCTTGTGTCTATCCCGAGGGATAAACACAAGACTTGAGGATGAGGCTCGATCAAATAAACTAAGAAATATATGACATCTGTTTGGTTTGCGAAACCGTTTTATTTGCCGACAAGTTCCCATATTTAATACAAAAAATTAAATAGGGCTTATTTTATCCTGGGTTCGGAAAAGCTTCCTATAAGGGCAAGCCCCTATAGTTAACTACATCTTAAAAGTATCACCTAAGAAAACTCTCGATAAAAATCAGGGAATAATGTCTTCAAAGAAGTCAAAAGGATAGGACTTTTCAACGAAATCGGACAAAGAGGTGTGAAAGGGGAAATGCTCGAACCTGGAACATTGTTGAGGAATACAAATGAAGAGAAACTAGGGGAGGCCACAGATCCTGAGGAGAGCCTCAGTGACTTTCCAGTCTATCCTATGATTTGGCTCCAGTTTTGAGAAGAAATTATTGAAGTGTTTTATCCTACTAATTCTATTTAATTAGGGCTCATATTTGCGTGACATGGTCACACAAATCACCTGGAAGATATGAGGGTTTACATTGTATCAGACGACAACCTCGGAACTTAGAACGAGTTAGGGCTTAAATCGTGCAGCAGAGCTATACGAATGCCTAAACAAAAGGTGGAGGATTTATGTTGCGCTAGGCGAACAACCTCGAAATCCTATGGATTGTTGTTTAATTTCTAGGAAAAGGAAAAGTTTTGCTAGGGAAGACGTGTTATGCTGTTGAAGATGGCCATGCTATCCAGGAAAATCCCTCGGCCAGATTTTATAGATTAAGAACCACAAATGATGAAGGTACAGCAAGATTAAAATATTGAAACATTTCAAATTTTTGATAGCTTCAGACATATTTTCTGATATGGATAATGTATGAACAACAAATGAAAGCCTCTTGATGCCGTTAAAATTTGAACAAGTATGTAAAAAATGGAGTGAGATGTATGTAAAGAATTAAGTGGCGCATACATAGAGAATAAAGTGGCATGTATGTTCACTTACCATATGACTCAGGCAACCAAATCTTGCAAATTTTTACTGATTGGACACTAAAGGTTTTAGATTTTTACAAAAAGGCTACACAAAACCTTCAGATTCTTACAAATAAGCAAAGCTAAACTTACAGATTTTTTTTTACAAATGAGACGCTAAAGCCTTACGATTCCTACGAATAAGCAAGCCAAACTTTTCTCTTCTCAAGAATATTTAGCAGGCATGGTATCCAAAAGAAATTCTAGAGAAAAAAAAAACAACTTCTAACATCCTTTCTAGCTAAAGATAAACATTCCCGCAAATGTTTCTCAATCAGTTTGTTCAGAAACACACTACAAACATGGGGATTAAACAACAACTTGCATTTTTTTATTAATTAATTCCATCAAACAAATACCATGCATAGGGTATGTTTTATATGAGTAAGTAGACAACCAAATCAAAGATATAAACCAGATTGATTGATATGCATGAATCGACTCCTAGTAAAAAAAAATCATTGCAGTAGCTCTCATGGTTAATATTCAATAGGAAGGGAAGATGGCCATAAAGCATTGACAGCAACGCTAGTTGCTCCAGTATTGCCTCAAGAATCTCATTCGTCATAGTTTATTATTTTGCAATAAAGACAGCAATGTTACTGAGTGTTTAACGGAGGGAAAGAGGCTACCTCTTTGCGCAAATCCAAAGTAAATGCAAGAATAGACCTAGAAAAACTTCTACAGCACCTTCTTCTATCAAAGCTTCAATCTAAAATATCAATGGCCAAGCAAGAAACCAGGCAACCAAGCAACCAAGCAAAGGTATCGAGTGAACCAGCGAGAAACCAAACAAGCCACAAAAATCCAGCAGCACTTTCCCTTTCTCTAAAATTTTTGGCCAGCCATAGGAACTCCCCAAAATGAGGTTTATATGGCCAGAGAAGAGGAGATGCATTTCCCGTCACTTACCTGGGCGGTGAGCCGAGCCAAGAGAAACGACAAGTCATGCGGGAGAAGACGATGAGAATGGCAGAGGCGTGGGAAGGGAAAGGCGGAGCCCGTCATAGGGAGTAGGTGAAAGCTTTTACAGGGCAGCAGGTGCATAAGGAGTGGACCGCGGGTCGATCTCTCGCAATGAAGAGGGAGGGCTGCTCGGCTAGGGCTTGCGACCGAAGAGGAAGGGGGAGGGCTCGGTCGGTTCGCGAATGAGAGGGTGCAGCGTGTGTTTGATTTGGGGATTTAGGGATTAAAGAGAAAAAGAGATGATTTGGTGACGTAACAAAATGGGCGTCCTCCCTAGGCAATTTCGATATTCCCGACGTGCCGGTGCAGTCCATTTTGTTATCCGGGGTCGCTCGGACGACGTCGTCGAAAATTGGGTAAAAAATGTGTCAAAATTCAAATTTCACAATATTTCAACCCGCGATCGATCGCTTCAAAAGTTTTATTCGAGCCTTCGATAGATAACAGTGCAAGCGATGTGAATTGTGGTGATCGGACGTGTCGATTCTCCAAATTGTGAAGTTTGTGTGCGCGGGAGTGCGAATTGTGCAGAAGGCCACCCTAAGGCCTAAAAGGTCCTATAAGAATCCCTTTTGGGTTTCCTCATGTTGGTTTCACCCTTCTAAATGCTAGAAGTCGATACCACACACGTGAAACTCCAAAAGGGGACCGAAGTTGGTTCAATTTCTAAAAGGAGGCGGGTCCCTTTTCTAAGGTTTTAAGATAGTCAAAGGGAGATCCCTAAGGCTAGATCCTTAATCCTAAGAGAAAGACTAGACCTCACTAAAAATGAGGTCAACAGGTTGAAGTTCTTTAATTTTTATAAGGGCATATTAAAGTTGATTAGAGCGACACCGAATAGGATCCTACGGTTCCCTCGTTCTGGAACCACTATAATTGGATTCACTTAGTCCAAATGAATTTACTAAACTTCAACTTAATGAGTTAACTCCTCCGAGGGATTCCCGATCATCCGATAGAGACATCTTAATTTAGTTGAAGTTGTGGCTTTGTGTGATGTTTGTGATTAAATTTTGAGTTGTTTTATATTTTGAGTGTTGTGGCAGTGAATTTTATCTTGGTTGATTTTAGTTTTGATTTCAGGTATGCTTATGTGGCTATCCTAATGGTTTTAGTTTTTATGCAGGGTGACATCATTGTATGGCATGCAAATTTGCAGGTATAAAAGTACAGTATGAAAGTACAAGAAAGACAACACTTAAAACTGTAAAAATGTACCTAGCGAGTCTTCTCATTTTACCCACCTGAAACTTAAAATGCATGTTAATGCAGTTTATGAAGAGCAGGAAAGGTAAAATTTTGGTAATTTTCCTAACTAAATGCTTGTCAAGGCAGTTTATGAAGAGCAGGAAAGGTAAAATTTTGGTAATTTTCCTAACCTTATGTCATATTATGGCAGGTCCTTAGAAGTTTAATTAAGGATGATTTTGATAAGCAAAACATATGAAGTTTGGTAGATCTCCGAGGTGTCCAACAGATCTAGAGAAAGAAGCAGGCAAATGCTACTCTCTCGCTTCCTGGTGGAATATCCCAAGTTGTTTTTAAACTTATTATGTTGCTTAATAATTCATCCTGTAAATACCTATAATGCTCAGGGAACATTGATGTCTTAATTATCCTTAGGAATAGGTTGATTATCATTTATCATTTAATTTGAAAATTAAGTGGGTGAAGACCTTTAAAGAGGCAAGTTAATGTAATTTGAACACTTAGCCAAAATTTTAATCGTAATTGGGCTTAGTGGTGTTTCAAGGATGTTTGATATAATTATGTTTATTTCTCTAATCCTTATTTAATCAATTTTTTATTTAGCTTAAGTCACCACTAAGCCCTTAAGACCTAGGTGAGTG
>JXCR01038666.1:417970-446316 GCA_002079205.1 Phalaenopsis hybrid cultivar | reverse complement strand
AGCCTAAATGTTAATTAAGGCTAAATTTCCAAAATTACACATTTGCCCCTAAGGCTCTAACACTTCATAATTTGTCAAATTCAATTCAAATGACTTTGAAATTTTTATCCTACCTCATTCATGGGTTAATTAAGACATCAGAGGAGAAAATGTGATTTTTCAAAATTTAATTTAATTTGTGTAATTATTTTCATGCAAAAAGAGGATTTTTCAAAGAAAATTTGTAACTTGACCAAGGTAATTTCTAATCCAATGAAATTTTTACTGGAGGTAGAACTAGACTAGAAAAGCCTTCGGAAAAAATTTCATGATTTTTTGAATTCCATGTGATTTATTAAAATTATTTTAATTTCTGAGTTATTTAATAAAAATAAAATATTTTAGGTGGTGAAAATTAGGTTTTGTATTTTTGAAAAATCTCCCTAAGGTCAGAGAACTCAAAGGAGAAAATTTTATATATATTTTTTATTTTTTCTTGTTTTATTGGAATTATTTTAATGAAAACTCATTTTCAGCCTTTAAAAATAATTATTTTTAAGCTTTGAAATTCAATATATTTATTTATAAAAATAGGAAAAATATTCTAATTGTTCCTATGTGATTAGGAAGCAATTTAGAATATTTCCATGAGTTTTATTATTTTTGTGATTTTTATGGATTTTTAATTATTTGAATATTTAAAATAAGCTAAAAATCAAGTTTTTTATTTTAAGTATTATTTTATTTTTAGAAAATTCCCCTGATCACAGAGAACACAAAAAACTAAGTTTCATAATTTTTTGAGTTATATTTTGATTTTTAAAAATCATTTAAGTATCAAAACTGGAATTTATCTTTATAATTCAACATAATTTGTCAAAGGAACTCAAAATATTTTGAAATTTTTATGATGAGTTCTCTGGATCATAAATCACAATGGAGAGAAAAAATCAAGTCATTTAAATGTTTAAATTTTCCAAAATTAATTATTTTATTTATTTAGTTTTTGTAAAATTTAAGTGCATTTTAAATGACTTGACTCATGAAATTATTTCCACAGGTATCTCTAGTCATGGTGCACCTTGCGTTTTAATTGACTTGACCCATGAAATTATTTTCAAAGGTTTCTCTGGTCATGGTAGACCTTCAAAATTTTTTTAGGATTTAATTCAATATGCTAATTTCCATGATTATTTTGAAGAAATAATGTGGAATAACTTGAAAAATATGGATATCTCCCTTGACAGAGGCTACAATATGCCAAAATTTCAAGCCAAGGTGATGTGTCAATATGCATGGAGAACCAAAGGATTCAAGACAATGTTTAATTAATTAAAACTAAAATATGCATAAAATGGTCTTAAGCATGTGAATTTTTGGAAATAAGATCCTTTAATTTGGGGGACATTTGGTCCATGGCTTTATTTAGGTGATTTCCTGGTGTTTGGACCGGTCACTAAGTCGAACTAATGGTTGTGGTGGAGTTAATTTGGTGGATTTACGGTGGTTAGGTCACATTTAGTGCATGGGTTCAAGTGGGTGCAAATGACCAAAACTTGGGTTTGGGCTAGGTTAGCCATGTCAATTGACCAAAATAACTATTGAAATTGGTGTAAATGATCACAAGGAACAATTTTGGTGAAGGATGGAAGTGGTTTTGAGTTCAATTGAATGGTCAATTTAAGGGAATTTTGAACTTTAATCAATCTGGTCATGTTGGGCTAGGCTTGGGTCTAGCTTAGGTTAGCCTTGGGCTAAGTCCAAATTGATTGTTGTAAATAGTCAATCGGGACCTCATGAAGAGTTTTCAACATGAATTGGATGCCAATTTGGAGCTTAAGGCAATCAATTGGGTGAAATTTGGGGACTTAGCCAATTTGGGGCTAAATTTGGGAATTTTGGATTTAGGCCAAAATCAAATGGATTTGAGACTTCACCAAGGTCAATTGATGGTTGCTTTTGATGTATAGGAATGTCATAAAAATTTTGCAACATTAATTGAGGCCAATTGACTAGTCTATGGGTTCAATTTGGTGAGATTAGGTCATATGGTCAAAATTGGGGTTTTGACCTAAATTAAAATTGGGTTCAAATCATGGATCAATTGAGCTTGGATTTGGTTTATTTTGGTCATATCAAAAGTGAATTTGAGTTTAGGATTAGAATTGGGGTCAATTGAGATCAAATTGATGGACATTTGAATTGGATTTGGAGAAATTTGGGCCCTTATAGGCAAATTTGGAGGTTTTGGTTAAGAATGGTCAAATTGGCCAAATTGAGTCATGTGGTAGTTGAGAGAAATGAAATTGAAAATATTTGGGATTATTGGGATTTTCTGGGAATTTTTGGAATTTTTGGAATTTTGGGTCCAAGAAGGGTATCTTGGTAATTTGGGGGTGTTTTAGGGTAAAAGGCCAAGATGGGTATTTTGGTAGAGTTGAGGTAACAATCATCTCCAACAAGCCATGGACCAATAAGAACCCCATTTTGGGTCCTCTACATAGTGGTCTTAGCTAAACTATAGCCTTATGACTAGTAGGTTTAGGGGACCATCTACATGAGTATCTCAAAAGATCAACGGATCTAGGCTAGAAATTTGAGTTCAGGGTTGTGAGTGATTGTGAGTGTAGATGAGTGTAGATGAGTGTAGTGAGTGTAGTGAATTCCTTAGCTCCAGACCAACACCCAGGGTTAACTTTAAAGGTCCAACAGTCCTAAGGGTGACTCATCTTGAGTTTCCCCCATAGTGATCCCACCTACTAAATGCTAGAGGTTGAGAGTACTATGTGGAACTTCAGGTTGAGTAGAGAAGAGTTTGGAATTTTTAGTGGTGAGGGTTCCATGTCTAGTTTTCTAGGAATAGTCAACAGGAAAAGTCCTATGGCTAGACCTTAGGCTACTAAAAAGGAAAAACTAAACCTCAACAAAAAATGAGGTCAACAAATGGACCCCCAATAGGTGTGGTGTGCTGAGAAAGCACACCGCGCGTATTGGCGTTGACCGATGAGATAAAAAAAACCAATACAAACTCTTAAGTCAACAAACCCAGAAGTATGCATAGAGTTGTGTGTATGATTTGTTTCTCCCGGGGAATTAGCAGGTGATCATCTGGTTGGAATCAAGGAGTAGGGACTCTCGCTAGGGATCGGAGAGTGGATTTTGAGTTATGAAATTTCAAAGATTTCCAAAGGATGGGAGTAAAAATGTAATTGTTGACCCCGAGGTGGGAATTGAAATTCAAATATCAATTAAAACAGAGAGAGAGAGTCGGAGTGTAAAGACTGACCTCGAATGTAATGAATCAGAAATGTATGATTGATTCGAAAATGGGAATTAAAATGTAGGTCAATTCTCAAAAGAAAGTGTCGGAATCTAAGGACCGATTTTGAATGTAATGAATCAGAAATGTAGGACTGATTTGGAAATGGGAATTAATGTAGGTCAATTCTCAAAAGAAAGTGTCGGAATGTAAGGACCGACCTTGAATGTAATGAATCAGAAATGTAGGACAAATTCGAAAAAAAGAATTGAAATATAGGTTAATTCTCAACAGAAAGTGTCAAAATGTAAGGACTGACCTTGAATGTAATGAATCAGAAATGTAGGACTGATTCGGAAATGAGAATTGAATGTAGGTCAATTTAATGTAAAGAATCAGAAATGTAGGACTGATTCAGAAATGAGAATTGAAATGTAGGTCAATTCTTATGTGAAGAATCAGAAATGTAGGACTGATTCAGAAATGAGAATTGAAATGTAGGTCAATTCTCTAGAAGGTGTCGGAATGTAAGGACCGACCTCAAATGTAAAGAATCAGAAATTTAGGACTGATTTAGAAATGGAGGGTGTCAGAAATGTAGGACTGATTCAGAAATGAGAATTGAAATGTAGGTCAATTCTCAAAAGAAAGTTTCGAATTTAAGGACCGACCTCAAATGTAATGAATCAGAAATGTAGGACTGATTCAGGTCGAATTTAAGGACCGACCTCGAATGTAATGAATCAGAAATGTAGGACTGATTCAGAAATGAGAATTGAAATGTAGGTCAATTTTCAAAAGAAAGCATCAGAAATGTAGGACTAATTCAGAAATGAGAATTGAAATGTAAGTCAATTCTCAAAAGAAAGTGTTAAATGTAGGACTGATTCAGAAATGAGAATTGAAATGTAGGTCAATTCTCAAAAGAAAGTTTCGAATTTAAGGACCGACCTCAAGAAGAATCAGAATTTAGGACTGATTCGGAAGTGAGAATTGAAATGTAGGTCAATTCTCAAAATATAGAAATGTAGGTCAATTCTCAAAAGAGAGTGTCGGAATATAAAGCCCGACCTCAAATGTAATGAATCAGAAATGTAGGACTGATTCAGAAAGTGTCGGAATGTAAGGTCCGACCTCAAATGTAAAGAATCAGAAATTTAGGACTGATTCAGTCGAATTTAAGGACCGACCTCGAATGTAAATGAATCAGAAATGTAGGACTGATTCGGAAATCAGAATTGAAATGTAAGTCAATTCTCAAAAGAAGGTATCGGAATGGAATTTAAGACTGATTCGGAAGTGAGAATTGAAATGTAGGTCAATTCTCAAAAGAAAGTGTCAGAATGTAAGTGAAGTGAGAATTGAAATGTAGGTCAATTCTCAAAAGAAAGTGTCGGAATGTAAGGTCCGGCCAGAAGAATCAGAATTTAGGACTGATTCGGAAGTGAGAATTGAAATGTAGGTCAATTCTCAAAATATAGAAATGTAGGTCAATTCTCAAAAGAGAGTGTCGGAATATAAAGCCCGACCTCAAATGTAATGAATCAGAAATGTAGGACTGATTCAGGTCGAATTTAAGGACCGACCTCAAGAAGAATCAGAATTTAGGACTGATTCGGAAGTGAGAATTGAAATGTAGGTCAATTCTCAAAATATAGAAATGTAGGTCAATTCTCAAAAGAGAGTGTCGGAATATAAAGCCCGACCTCAAAATGTAATGAATCAGAAATGTAGGACTGATTCAGAAATGAGAATTGAAATGTAGGTCAATTTTCAAAAGAAAGCATCAGAAATGTAGGACTAATTCAGAAATGAGAATTGAAATGTAAGTCAATTCTCAAAAGAAAGTGTTAAATGTAGGACTGATTCAGAAATGAGAATTGAAATGTAGGTCAATTCTCAAAAGAAAGTTTCGAATTTAAGGACCGACCTCGATGTAATGAATCAGAAATGTAGGACTGATTCAGAAAGTGTCGGAATGTAAGGTCCGACCTCAAATGTAAAGAATCAGAAATTTAGGACTGATTCAGTCGAATTTAAGGACCGACCTCAAGAAGAATCAGAATTTAGGACTGATTCGGAAGTGAGAATTGAAATGTAGGTCAATTCTCAAAATATAGAAATGTAGGTCAATTCTCAAAAGAGAGTGTCGGAATATAAAGCCCGACCTCAAAATGTAAATGAATCAGAAATGTAGGACTGATTCGGAAATGAGAATTGAAATGTAGGTCAATTCTCAAAAGAAAGTGTCTGAATGTAAGGACCGACCTCGAATGTAATGAATCAGAAATGTAGGATTGATTCGAAAATGAGAACTGAAATGTAGGTCAATTCTCAAAAGATAGTGTCAGAATGTAAGGACCAACCTCGAATGTAATGAATAAAAATGCAGGACTGATTCGCAAATGAGAATTGAAATGAGGTCAATTCTCAAAAGAAAGTCTCAGAATGTAAGGACCGACCTTGAATGTAATGAATCAGAAATGTAGGACTGATTAAAAAATGAGAATTGAAATGTAGGTCAATTCTCAAAAGAAAGTGTTGGAATGTAAGGACCGACCTTAAAAGTAATGAATCAGAAATGTAGGACTGATTCAGAAATGAGAATTAAAATGTAGGTCATTTCTCAAAAGAAATTGTCGAAATGTAAGGACCGACCTCGAATGTAATGAATCAAGAGTGTAAGACTGATTCAAAAATGAGAATTGAAATGTAGTTCAATTCTCAAAAGAAAGTGTCGGAATGTAAGGACCAACCTGGAATGTAATGAATCAGAAATGTACGACTGATTCTGAAATAAGAATTGAAATGTAGGTCAACTCTCAAAAGAAAGTGTCAGAATGTAGGGACCGACCTCAAATGTAATGAATCAGAAATGTAGGACTGATTCGGAAAAAAGAAATGAATTGTAAGTCTATTCTCAAAAGAAAGTGTCGGAATGTAAGGACCAACCTCGAATGTAATGAATCAGAAATGTAGGACTAATTCAGAAATGAGAATTGAAATGTACATCAATTCTTAAAAGAAAGTGTCGGAATGTAAGGACTGAGCTTGAATGTAATGAATCAGAAATGTAAGATTGATTCAAAAATGAGAATTGAAATGTAGGTCAATACTCAAAAGAAAGTGTCGGAATGTAAGGACCAAACTCGAATACAATGAATCAGGAGTGTAAGACTGATTCGGAAATGAGAATTGAAATGTAGGTCAATTCTCAAAAGAATGTGTCAGAATGTAAGGACCAACCTTGAATGTAATGAATCAGGAGTGTAAGACTGATTCAAAACTGAGAATTGAAATGTAGTTCAATTCTCAAAAGAAAGTGTCGAAATGTAAGGACCGACCTGGAATGTAATGAATCAGAAATGTAGGACTGATTAATTGAGAATTGAAATGTCAGTCAATTTTTAAAAGAAAGTGTCAGAATGTAAGGACCGTCCTCAAATGTAATGAATCAGAAATGTAAAACTCATTCGGAAATGAGAATTGAAATGTTGGTCAATTCTCAAAAGGAAGTGTCAGAATGTAAGGACCGACCTCGAATGTAATGAATCAGAAATGTAGGACTAATTAAATGAGAATTGAAATTTAGGTCAATTCTCAAAAGAAAGTGTCCGAATGTAAGGGCCGACCTCGAATGTAATGAATCAAAAATGTAGGACTGATTCGGAAATGAGAATTTAAATGTAGTTAAATTCTCAAAAGAAAGTGTCGGAATGTAAGGACCGACCTTGAATGTATGAATCATAAATATAGGACAGATTTAAAAATGAGAATTGAAATGTAGGTCAATTCTCAAAAGAAAGTGTCGGAATGTAAGGACCGACCTCGAATGTAAAGAATCAGAAATGTAGGACTGATTTGGAAATGAGAATTGAAATGTAGGTCAATTCTCAAAAGAAAGTGTCGGAATGTAAGGACCGACCTCGAATGCAATCAATCAGAAATGTAAGACTGATTCAGAAATGAGAATTGAAATGTAGGTCAATTCTCAAAAGAAAGTGTCGGAATGTAAGGACCGACCTTGAATGTAATGAATTAGAAATGTAAGACTGATTCGGAAATGAGAATTGAAATCTAGGTCAATACTCAAAAGAAAGTGTCGGAATGTAAGGACCGACCTTGAATGTAATGAATCAAAAATGTAGGACTGATTCGTAAATGAGAATTGAAATGTTGGTCAATTCTAAAAAGAAAGTGTCAGAATGTAAGGACCGACTTCGAATGTAATGAATCAGAAATGTAAGACTGATTCTGAAATGAGAATGGAAATGTTGGTCAATTCTCAAAAGAAAGTGTCGGAATGTAAGGACCGACCTCGAATGTAATGAATCGAGAATTTAGGACTGATTCGGAAATAGAAATTGAAATGTAGGTCAATTCTCAAAAGAAGGTGTCAGAATGTAAGGACCGACCTCAAATGTAGAGAATCATATAGGTCAATTCTCAAAAGAAAGTGTCGGAATGTAAGGTCCGACCTCAAATGTAAAGAATAAGCAATGTAGGACTGATTCAAAAGTCAATTCTCAAAAGAAAGTGTCGGAATGTAAGGACCGACCTCAAATGTAATGAATCAGAGATGTGGGACTGATTCATCAATTCTCAAAAGAGAATGTCGGACTGTAAGGACCGACCTCAAATGTAATGAATCAGAAATAAATTCTCAAAAGAGAGTGTCGGAATGTAAGGACCGACCTCGAATGTAATGAATCAGAAATGTTGAATTCTCAAAAGAAAGTGTCGGAATGTAAGGTCCGACCTCAAATGTGAAGAATCAGAATTTAAGAAATGTAAAGAATCAGAAATGTAGGACTGATTCAGAAATGAGAATTGAAATGTAGGTCAATTCTTATGTGAAGAATCAGAAATGTAGGACTGATTCAGAAATGAGAATTGAAATGTAGGTCAATTCTCTAGAAGGTGTCGGAATGTAAGGACCGACCTCAAATGTAAAGAATCAGAAATTTAGGACTGATTTAGAAATGGAGGGTGTCAGAAATGTAGGACTGATTCAGAAATGAGAATTGAAATGTAGGTCAATTCTCAAAAGAAAGTTTCGAATTTAAGGACCGACCTCAAGAAGAATCAGAATTTAGGACTGATTCGGAAGTGAGAATTGAAATGTAGGTCAATTCTCAAAATATAGAAATGTAGGTCAATTCTCAAAAGAGAGTGTCGGAATATAAAGCCCGACCTCAAATGTAATGAATCAGAAATGTAGGACTGATTCAGAAAGTGTCGGAATGTAAGGTCCGACCTCAAATGTAAAGAATCAGAAATTTAGGACTGATTCAGTCGAATTTAAGGACCGACCTCAAATGTAATGAATCAGAAATGTAGGACTGATTCGGAAATGAGAATTGAAATTTAGGTCAATTCTCAAAAGAAAGTTAGTAGCGTTGAATTTATAGAAATGTATCATGTGAGCAATGTCGATCTTGTTGAAGGAGATTTGTAAAGCTTTGTGAGTTTTTATGCAGAATGTAAAACTCTAGGGGGATGTGCAGAGAGTTAGTGTAGATAACAATGGTTGTGCTGCGTGCACAAAGAGTAGGAAATTCCAAAAACGTAAGCATCCACTCAACGGGTTAGTTTTATTTTCTTATCGTTTTTATCACAATTTAATTTTTCAAAATTTATTTTTAAAGTTTTAATTTTAATAGGTTGATTTAAAAGGAATTTGTTTTATAATTCACTCATTTATGATTATTTCTCATTTGTGTTTTATTTTGTTGTTGAAGATTTGTTGTTTCGTTCTTTGTTCATTGAAATTCTGAACCATCGCATGGTTCAGGCTTTCGTCCATCTCCCAAAAAGGCAACTCACAAAAAGGCACAATTTGAGAGAAATTTCTAATAATTTGCACCCAAAAGGGATGTCATAAATCAGATATAGGCTAATGCCTCAAAAGGTATATCATGTAATCCATGCTAAAATACATTAAGAATCTTCTCATGATATGAATACATCAGATACATGTCATGCTGTTAAAAGAAAGTAAGTGAACCCTCTGTGCCTAATATATTGAGCTCCAGATCGAGAAGACCTTTTAAGTCATGCTCCAGGGTAAGGGTTCCCTTCGCATGTACCTAGAGGTACAACATTCTCATAGTTCGTAAGGAAAAAACTCCTCCAATTCTAGGTCCTACTAGAATCCATACGGTATTTTACTGTCATCCATTCTGCGGAAGGTTACAGACACCCTATGGTGTCGTACTCATGGAATGCAGTGCTTAGACACGTCTGCACCGTTGCCCTTGAGAACAAGTACTGAACCAACTGGAAGAGGAATCTCCATAGCTCCTCTGAATTTTCCAAGGCTAACAATATAGATTTCTTTTCCAAATAGATTATTGCTTTTACTCATGAACGAGACTGTGCAGAAAGGCCTCACAAAATCATGATGGTCAATGTGTGGGGGAATATAGTCACCTTGTTCATAAATGTTGATGATGCAACTGTTAAGAATGCAAGTAGCGGGTAGAGTATTCCACTTGACCATTCTCCTGATCATCCATTTTATCATCGGTGGTAACGGATCCACTTGGTCGTATCTGTCATTCGTAAAGTTGTAGCAACAGCCGCATTGGATGGTGATTCTTTCCTATCCCCACATCCATTTCTTCATTTTTATCGAAATATGTTCTCTCCATGAGAAGGCCCGCTTGACCTCTATCCCTTAAATCGAAGATGTTGTCCAGAATGCTTCTTTCATCAATTTCAGACAAAACCCTGGTATATAGCTCCAGGCCCTCCAATATGTTGACAAACTTTCTCTGAACTTCAAATTCTCTTTTATTTACTTTGCTTATCTTGTAGTATTCTACCATACCAGGAGTTGGCAGCTGCTTGGGGCGTTCCTTCCTCCGGGCCTCGGCGGGAACCCAAACTAGTGCTGGTCAATCCGGAATATGAGATTCAGTCTCTAGTGGGATGTATGATCCTGGGCTCCATGGTGCGCGCTGATCCGTCCCCGGTAGGACATATGGTTCATTTATCGTGAAGTCTAGAGTCTGAGACTCACTGGTGCTTGAAGTGTATTCTTCTAATGTACTGAAACACTATAGATGCAGAACGTTGCAGTCCAGGCATTCTACAAATGCGCCCGTGACTAATGTCTAGACCGGTACCTCAACGTTGCATGTTGGGCAACCCCTGCATTAGATATCTGGAACTGGGAGCACATCTGATTCTGTCACAAATCTTGACTCTTCATCTTTAGTGGGCAGGCTGGCAGAAGTTTCTCTCAGATCTTGGTCGTAAATATGTCGCTCAGGAATGGGGGAAAGAATACTTCTCACGTCTCTCTCGTGTTTGCGTTCCTGTCGCTGAAAGGCCCTCTGTTTCTTTCGGCTGGCATTTCTGCGCTTCGTCCTGCGGAGCGGAGTATTCGGTAGTTGTTCACTACGGGCGGCTATCAGGTCCCTTGCTGGAGTAGCTATCATGGAGGGTAGTTGGCTGGGCCCCTCCATCGGATCTTGTTCCGCTATCACATTTTTACCTTTACGAGACACATTGTCTTGAGTGGTCACCCTCAACCGTGAAGGTAGTCCCTCCTTTTCTTTATTGCTGACTACCTCCATTAGAGGTCCCTCGTAGTCCATATCAACCTGGTTAAAATCCACATTGAAATCTATGACACCTCCTTGTGGCGTCATCTCTTCATTCAGTGCGAGGTTCCAGCCATCTTGGAAAGCAAAGATCAGCCTCTGTCCTGACATTTTTCTGCAGACGACAGAAAAAAATGTAAGTTGGCCGAAGCTTGGCATGAACAAGAACAAAACAAATTATGTATTAAAGTAAATTTTAGTTTGTTTTGGTGAAGAGGATTATTCATTTTATGTGTGAGTTTCGTTTGATTTAATAGGGTATTTAAATTCAAAAGCAGAAAAGAGAACGTGTGAAGTTCAAAAATTTTCACAAAATTTTCATTATATTGAGGTTAATTACAAAGTTCGTACCCGGTCATAGACATTTGGCCATATAGATAACCCTAAAACAATCAAAGTTTTAAAGTTTCAAAGCAAGCAGAGGCAAGCGGAGGCAGGCGACATTAGGCAGCGTAATAGGTTTTCAGGTATCGTCGATTTTTCGGTAACATGGGTCTTTCACCCTGGAAGTCCACTAACTTGTAGGTTCCTCCTTTATAGACGTTCTCAACGACAAATGGTCCCTCCCATGTTAGCTCAAATTTCCCACCTATTTTGCAGCAAGCAAGAAGAGGTCTTTTGAGCACAAGTACGAGGTCACCAATTTAGAATGTCCTTGGGCGGACCAAATTGGCATGGGCTTGTACCATCTTTGCCTGGTAGAGCTCCAAATGTTGCTGTGGTTCCAATCATTTTCCCTTGAGACTCTTCAATTCTTCAAGTCTGAGTTTTGCACTTTCTTCCATTGTGAGTTGGTTGGCAAGGGCGATTCTGAGAGATGGTGTTTGGATTTCTAGTGGTAGCACGACCTCGGTACCGTACACGAGTATGTAAGGTGTACACTGAGTGGTAGTCCTAAAAGTCGTCGGGTAGGCCCACAAGGCTTCTAACAATTTTTTATGCCAATCCCCCTTATTTTCATCCTGTGTTTTCTTCAAAATCTGTACCAGTGTCTTGTTGAAAGCTTCAGCAGACCATTTGCTCTGGGATAGTAAATTGTAGAGTATCTTTAATCTATCCCATGTCTTCTGATGAAATTGTTGATCTTTGTGCTTTTGAATGGTGTCCCATTATCAGAGATTATTCTTCGCGGTACTCTGAAACGGTAGACAATTTGGCCTTTGAAAAATTGAAGGGCGTACTGTGTCGTAACCTCACATAACGGTACTACCTCTGCCCATTTGAAGAAGTAGTCTGTAGCGGCAAGTATAAACTTGTGTCTTTTAGAAGATGGAGGGTCTATCAGACCTATTATGTCTGTGCCCCAACACTCGAATGACCACGAGGCAATAGTTGGGTGCAACACATTCAGAGGCTAGTGTAAGACCACCCCATGCACTTGGCATTGGTGACATCTTCTGGCTATATCCATGAAATCGGACATCATTGCTGGCTAATAATATCTGACTCTTTTGATCTTCATTTTCATTTTTGGTCCCGACTGGTGAGCGCCACACAATCCAGCATGTACTTCTTTGACAATATTCTGTGCCTCGACTCTGCTCAAACATCGTAGCCACATTTGGTCAAACTATCTTCTGTAGAGAATATTTCCCACCAGGGCGTAAGACATGGCCCTTCTTGTGATGTGGTGCGCCTTAAACTTGTCCTCTACTGTAGAGAACATTTCCCACCAGGGCGTAAGACATGGCCCTTCTTGTGATGTGGTGCGCCTCAGACTTGTCCTCTGGCAGCTACCCAGTATGCAAAATATTCTATTAATGGCTTATGCCAATCTTCATTGATGTCTGCAACTGTATTTATTGTTTCTTCTTTTCCATGTTTGTGTAGAGTTTTGAAGTCATTTTGAGACAAGACTCGTCTTCCTTGCACCGTGACCTCGATGGAATCCTCCGGCAGATACGTCATTTCCTTAGAGAGTTTTGCTAGAGCGTCGACATGGGCATTATCTCCCCAAAGAATCCAGTAGAAAGTCACGTAAGGGATTTGCTCCAGAAGCTTCATCGTGTACTGATGGTACTCTGCTAGTCTTGGTTTCAGAATTCTGTATTGTCCGGAGACCTGCTGGATGACAAGTTTAGAGTCACCATAGATGGCAATGTTTGTTATATCTATTGAGATTTCCAACTCCAATCCTGTGATTAAAGCTTCATATTCTGCTTCATTTTTGGTGCATGGCTTTGTCAGGTGGTATGAGAACCTCATCATGCCGTTATCTGGTGTAATAAAGATCAAATCGATCCTTGCTTTGCCTGGTAAAATTGTGCCTGATCCTTTATCTTTCCTGGCTGATGAAGCACCATCGAAGTACATTTCCCAGCGCTGCGCACTAGAAAATTCCATTTGTAGTATTTGCTCGTCTAGTAACTTGTCTTTGAGAGATGACCCAGCTGGTAGTGGGTGTGCAGCAAGAAAGTTTACCAAAATTTGTCCCTTGATAGCATGGAGGGGTACAAAAGTTATATCAAATTTCAATAAGATCGTTTACCATCTCGCTAAACGTCCCTAGAGTGTTGGTCAGGTCATCAGATATTGCAATGGATTAACTTTTGAAATCAGGGTAATCTTACGAGAAAGCAGGTAATGTCTAAGCTTTTGGGCGGTGAAATTTAATATCAGACAATGCTTCTCAATAGGTGGATACCTTATCTCCGTCGGTATTAGATGACGACTCAAGTAGTAGAGTGCATTTTCTTTGCCCTCATCATTGACTTGGGCTAAGAGGGCTCTAAGAGAGTCATCCAAAGCCGTTGTATAAAGTATCAACGGTTTCCCTGGGATAGGGGCTGCCAAAACAGAAGGTGTCACTAAATATTGTTTAACGTCCTAAAAGGCCCGCTCGGATTTCTCTTCCCAAATAAATTTGGTGTCCTTTTTAATTAATGTAGAGAAAGGCTGACGCCTACCTGAGAGATATGAAATAAAACGTCTTAGATATGCCAACTTGCCCTGGAAGGAACGTAGTTGTTGCAAGGTTTTAGGGGGAGGCATTTCCAAGATAGCTTTAATCTTATCCGGGTTGATTTCGATTCCCCGATGACGGACAACGAATCCTAGAAATTTCTCAGAGGTGACGCCGAAGGCGCACTTTAAGGGATTCATTTTAAGGTCATATCGTTGTAACCGTTCAAACACGATCCTCACATCGTACAAATGGTCTATTTTCTGTTTACTTTTGATGACTAAATCATCCGCGTAGCATTCTACTTGATTGTGAATGAGGTCATCAAAAATCTTTGTCATTGCACGCTGATATGTTGCTCCGACGTTCTTTTGGCCGAACGACATCACTGTTTAGCAGAAAATTCCAATCGATGTTCTGAAAGCTGTAAGTCCTGCATCCTCGGGAGCCATTTTGATTTGGTTGTATACCGATGATCCAATGAAGGAGAAAATTTCATGTGTCGAAGCGATGTCCACCATCATTTCTGGTATAGGTAGTGGAAAGAGAAAATTTCATGTGTTGAAGCGATGTCCACCATCATCTCCGGTATAGGTAGTGGGAACTCATGTAGCGATGCATCCTCAGGAGCCATCTTGATTTGGTTGTATCCCGACGATCCGTCCATGAAGGCACATGTGTCGAAGCGATATCCACCATCATTTCTGGTATAGGTAGTGGAAACTCGTCTTTTGGAGATGCCTTGTTCAAATCTCTGAAGTCGACATAAATGCAGATCTGTCCATTTTTCTTTTTAACAGGTACAATATTAGCTAACCACGTGGGGTATTGCTCCTCTTTAACAAAGTTGGCGTCTATCAACTTCTTCACCTCGGCGATGACTTGTCGTTCTATTTCAAGGTGCATTCTCCTTCGAGCTTGTTTTACTGGGGTTATATTCTTGTCCACCACAAGTTTATGGACTGCAACCTCTGCTGACAGCCTGGGCCTTTCATTGTAGTTCCATGCGAAACAATCTTTGAATTCTGCTAATAGTTCGACCAGTTCTGCAGATTCTTTGTCATCATGCAGAGAACTTATAAATGTAGGTCAGGGTCATTCTACAGTCCCGAGGTTAATCTCTTTCAATTCATCGACAGTGGATTTAATTTCTTCTTTAAATTCTGGCAGAGCATCTTCTAGTGGTTGATCAGCAAATTCATCCTCTACATCAAGACAATCCTCTTCTGACTCACTTGTAACAACCATGCAAAATTCAGAATCATCGACTGGTCCAACTGTACCAAATCCGAGACCTTCTTTTGAATTGGGAGTTCGACTTTTCGGATTCCATAATTTTTCAAAAAGTTGAAATTTATCTTTTGATATTTGTTTTGGTAAGTGTCCCTGTTGAATTAACTTTTTGCCATAATTTTTTAAGAAGTTGAAATTTATCTTTTGGCATTTGTTTTGGTAAGTGTCCTTGTTAAATTAACTTCTGAACACAAGGTGGTAACCAAAAGGCAATTCCATTAATTCATTAGAATCAACATCCAAATTTACATGCTTTTCAAGCTCAGTAGAGGTAGAAGCACGATGAAATTTGATCGGCTTTGAACCAACACTGCAGACTTCCTTGAACTCTAAGCTCTCGACCTTTAAAGGGAGAATCGGAGTGAGGGTCATAGTATCCACATAATTGTTTATCCGATCATACATTGTTTCATATTCATTCCTCTCTGTATCTTCTAGGGATATCTCATACTGAGGTTTCTTCTACTTTGTCATCATTATTTCATCATCAGAACTATCTTCATCACCAATGTTGATAGTTGGCCTAGTCCGTTCAATAATTAAATTGTTATTTCCTCGTCCGCGTCCTCGGCCTCAACCTCGGGTGCGTGAACTAGAAGAATCTCCACCAACTCGTTGTAAGAGAGTGATAGAAGGTTGTTGAAGCAGAATTGTATGGCCTCCTTTTTGTTATTCTCCTAAAGCTTCATTTTTGTTTGTGATAACTTCACGAGAGAAGACATTCCTATTTAAAGGCGCGTAGTAGGCAGCATCTTCATGGATAACAACTTCGTGCACTGAAAATGGTTGTAGATCTCCCTTGATGCAACTTTCTTGACCATCTTTGCAGTATTTGATGAACTAGTGTAGAGATGATGGAACCATATTGTGCTCATGAATCCATGGTCGACCCAATAGAGTGCTAAAAGAGGTCTCGACGTTGATGATATGAAATTTAACGGTTGTTGCAGTTCTCCAACCTTCATAAGTAATGTATTTGATTCAAGGGCTCTTTCTCCCATTTTGTTGAATCCTCTTAACATCATTTTATCGGGGATGAGCTCCTGAACGTTGAAGTCCAATTAAGCTAACATCCGTAGACTCATCAAGTTAAGAGATGCCCCAGGATCCACTAAAACTCTAGATAACACAAATTTGCCGATGTTGACGGAGATGTAGAGCGGGCGGTTGTGGTCGGCGGTACCGAGTAGCAAGCCTTCAGCTGTAAAGGTTACCCCTGCTATTCTCTCAACAAGCAAACTTTATCTGAGGATGTGTTAGCCAACTGAGCTAAGAAAAATTCTGGATCAAGCAAAGCTGTAACCAGAGATTCTCTCATCTCTTTTGACAGGATCAGAGCGTCGTAGACGTTTAGTCGGGCAGGAAACTTCCTAAGATGAGCTAGCACGTTGTATTCTACTTTGTAGGGTCCTACGATTTTATCTTGATTATGTGGTTCTTCCACTGGCGGAGGTGATGGTATCTCTTCTCGAGTCATTATCTTTTTTCCTTTGCCTATTGGAGCTGTTCTTGGTGGTAACACTTTTCCACTCCTCAAGTTAACTTCTGTGACTTCTTCTTCTGGAGATATCATTGTTGAATCTTCCGGTGTCTTTTCCTCCTCGTCGGAAAGATCTAAGTTGATGGCAAGCGGTGTACCATGATGCTTGAGAGTTGGCTCTCCGTTATTGGTGTTGTCGTAAGCAATATCATTGAGTTCTTCTTTGGCCTTGACAACGGTTCATCAGACTCGAGTACGATTTGAGGATCATTTTGGGGATCAAGATTGCAGCTAGATCGGTCATAATCAGTCACGTTATTACCATAAATAGTCAAAACGTAGCTTGAATCACAATCATTATATTCATAAGACCCCGGAGGGACAAAAAGATAATCATACAAAGTCAAGGGTTTGAGGATTTTCTTCCCCAAATCCGAGACAACCAGTCTAGTAGAGGCAGCCCCTATCCTACCCCCCGTGCTATCAATATTGGCAGTGACGCTTTTCTTCTTCCTGCTCTTTTTTCTTGACGATGACGAATTTTCTAGCGAAACCTTCATCTCGAGCTCGTTATGCTGCAGACTCTTAATGGAGGCTTGTTTTGATGCAGACTGTATCTTGTTCAGTATCTTCCTAGATGATCTGCTCCAGACCTCATTCCATTCTTCTCCAGTGTTCGTAAAAGCTTGTTTCGATGAATCCTGTATTTGATTAAGGAGCCTCTTGATTTCATCCCAAGTTGTACTCCATCCATCTGTTCTGACATATGGATCAATTGCGGAGATTGACTCAGCTTAAACCATGTTTATGGAACCTTTTTCAGGTTCTCTCAAATACTCCCTCAGGATTGTTATATTCTTTTCCTTGAGGTTCTTCTTGAATTAGTCTTACAAGACAAAACACTTGTATATAGTGTGTCCAAGCAATTGGTGGTACGGGCAATAATTTGGTTCATTCTTCTTATCCACCTCATCGGGTTTCTTTGGATCAGGTAGTTTGAATTCTGGTTTCTTCATCAAGCTTTTGAATATTTTAGGTACAACTTCATCTTTGAAGGAATAAAGAACTTTATGTCGCTCTAACAAGGATATTCTTTTACCTGTTGTTCGAGGTGATCCTTCTTGAGACGGCCATTGGTTGGATTGGCTGCTCTGTTTCTGAGAGTACTATGATGAAGACTGACGATGCTCTTCTGCATATATCTTAATCGGCTGCTTTCCTTTATCAATAGTTGCGACTACTCCTGATTTCTTTTCGAGCACTCTGGTTACCTTAGTCTTTTCATGTGGCTCCATGTGCTTCATTTCTTCTTGAAGATTGCTGGCTTTACTGAGTAGCTTCTCGAAGGATTTGATGGTGAGTCCCTTAAGCATGAAAGCTACTAGCCCATGAATGCTTTTGAGTAGAATCTCAATTGCTTGATGTTCCTGTAGCTGAGGTTCACATTTCATGCTAAGGTTTCTCCACCTCAAAATATAGTCTGCCAAGGTTTCGTTAGACTTTTGCTTTTTAATCATGAGCTCTGCAATAGAAACATGATGTTGCACCCCGACAATTCTTTTCACAAATAATTGTTCCAACTCTGAAAATGTTTTAACTGACCCATTGGGCAAGTCAGTGTACCAGTCGACAGCAATCCCTGACAAGCTGCTGACGAACCGCTGGCAGAGTAGAGCTTCGTTATTCCTCGTGTTGCCATAACTGGCTCGAAAATGTGCTATGTGTTGTCTGGGATTTCCAATCCCATCGAATATCTTGAAGTTTGGGGCCACAAAACCCTTGGGAAAAGGCACGACATTGAATTCCTCCGGGTAAGGTCTACCCTTTAGAATTGAAGCCCCGCCCTTGGACTGGGCTAAGGCATTTCGTACTTGTTCAACCATTTGCTTGAACTCTTTTTCTGGCATGGCACCTAACGGAGAATCTTTCTTTGATTGTTCATCTTTTTAGAAGTAGCCTCCCTTCTTTCATCTGTGATGTGTATGATTTCTGGCTGATTAATCTCTGGAGACGCCAATCTTGGTGCTTGTGCTTGTCCATAAATGGTGTCCATGGAGGTCATAGCTGCAGTCATCTCTTCTATTCTTTTCTCCACTAGATTGACTTGCTCATCTCTTTGGAGGATAACCCTATGCAGCTCATCTACGGCGTTCTCTTCAGTGTAAAGTTGAGCCTCAAGTGCAGATGTGGTGGCTCTGGTTTCGATCACATGGACATCCATGAAATCCTCCTCCAAGTAATCACCATAACCAAAATCTTCATTGTCACTATTGACGGATACTTTGTGCTCTCGCGCTAACTCAGAAATCTCAATCCTGAGTTTCACAACCTTTCCCTCAATCATCGATTCCTTGATTGCTTTAAGATCTGGAGGACCTTGATGGACATCCTCTATTTGTTCCTCCATCTTGCTGGCTATTGTCGCGACGATGTCAGATATTTCAGGCATTGGTTTTATTTCTTGTCTTGTAGGCTCACTGAACTGTATCAGTGCAGCGATCTTGGGTACCCATACCCTCTTCTTATTTGACGACAATGCCTCAGGACGGGACGTCTTAGTAGAGACATCGGTATGTCAAGGGAAGGTATGCTCCCCATGGTGTAGACCGGCTACAGTGTCAGGTAGTCGTCTTGTCTTTCTTTCCAGGATTGCCGGAATGACGGGTAAGCTCCTCGGACCCAGCTTTGACTTAATCGATCGGCGACCTATGGTCCTGGTGGTGGTATGGTCGGTGGTAACTTAATCGATCGGCGACCTATGCCCCCCGTGGTGTAGACCGGCTAGCAGTATCAACTCGATTTCCCAAACTGAGCCAGACGGGAACACGGGTAGGTGACTTTATAGTCAACTTATGAGATTTTCTAGCGGACTTAACATCCTTCAAAATTTCATTTTTCATATGAGGGGAAATTGCATGTCCCACTCGTTTAAGTAGTTCACTAACAGAACATCCTTCTTTAGTGGGGAGCCTTCTAAATACTGTGTTAACTCGGGTGATAGGAGCAAACTTCTTTCCCTCCTCACTATGTCCATGAAGTGATGTTAATGCGGTAGCAATCTTTCAGATACGCTCATATCCATCAGTATCTATCAGAAGATGGAATCTACTCCCTAGTAGGAGTGGATAAATTTCTGGTAACATCTCTTCAATTCGATGAGGCTCCCCCTCAACGTGTGTGTTTTCAGGAGTCTAGGCTTTGATGGCCCTCCGAACTCTTCTATTGCAGTTCCTCCTTTAACTTCGGGCCAGTGGTACAGTCCTTGAGCTTAACCCGATCTCAAACATGGGTGGTAGAACAGTTAATCCTTCAGTCGGATCTTCAATGACCATCACTTCTTTTCCCTTAGCAGTAGCAGGGATAGCAGGCTTGATGACAGTAGCTTTAGGTTTCTTGCAGGCAAGGAAGTCCTGAGAGCAGTTCAAACTTAATTCTGTAGACGGCTCTTGCACTTCCGGAGCAGCGATCTTCATTACCATGAACGGGGCTTTCCCAAGGATAACCTCGAGGTATTCAATTTCAGCTCCGAACTTGATGGTGGGAGCGATGCTACGGGCGCTGCGGTCCGTTGGCAAATTGCAGAAAAAGGTCAGCGTTGGGTAGGCCATTACAGCGGGCTTTAAAATAGAAAGTTCTAGGGTTAGCTATATGGCTAAAAACCTCGTAATCTTTAGTGCAAGCAGTGAAAATAGAGGTTAATCTGTAGACCGGTCGAGTCTTAATTCATGGGTAATTTTAACATCTTTGTTAAAAAAGGAGTAAAATTTAATTAATATTTCAAAGTGCACGCAACACAACACGATCTGGTTTAATTCGTGAAGTAGCAAATCAATTTTGGAAGGGAGATGTGAAAAACTTTAGGACCCAGTGCGGGACCCAATTAGTGGCAGAAAATGTCCAGGTGGAATTAGTCCACCGACACACCTATTAAGGGTTCGACCTCACATGAAAATTTAAAGAGTCCTTAATGGCCTTCTGAACCCCTCTGTCAAAGCTGGTTTGAAAGCAGTCCTGAAGTCCAAGGAGTTAGTTGTACTTTCCCAAGACAGAAATGGGTAAAGTATGCCAATGGAAGAAGGGTATAGTCCTGAAGTCCAAGGAGTTAGTTGTACTTTCCCAAGATAGAAATGGGTAAAGTATGCCAACAAGCCTCCTGAACCCCTCTGTTCAAAGATGGTTGAACAGATAGTCCTGAAGTCCAAGGAGTTAACCGAACCCCTCTGTTCAAAGATGGTTGAACAGCTAGTCCTGAAGTCCAAGGAGTTGGTTGTACCCTTAGTGGCCTTCTGAACCCCTCTGTTCAAAGATGGTCGAACAGCTAGTCCTGAAGTCCAAGGAGTTAGCTGTACTTTCTTCTGTTCAAAGATGGTTGAACAGCTAGTCCTGAAGTCCAAGGAGTTGGTTGTACTTTCCCAAGATTGTTCAAAGATGGTTGAACAGCTAGTCCTAAAGTCCAAGGAGTTAGTCGTACTTTCCCAAGACAGAAATGGGTAAAGTACGCCAATGCTAGTCCTGAAGTCCAAGGAGTTAACTATACTTTCCCAAGATAGAAATGGGTAAAGTATGCCAACAAAAGAAAGGTAATCTGGTCGAAGAGAGCATAGACATATTACCGATGTGTGAAGATAATATTTCTTGATTTGTATGGAGAGAAAAGCTTGTCCCCAGCGGAGTTACTAGAAGCTGTCGGCACTATTTTGAGGTGGAGGGGAGTTGCTTGTAAGAAGCTGTCGGTCGCTGGAAACGAAATCTTGTCGCCCGTTTTGGAAGGACGTTGAAGTATGAAATCAAAATGACCCCATATTTTTCATAGTTTAAAATGAAAGAGCACTGTACCTCAAATCCTGTATCTATCCCAAAGGATAAACCCAAGACTTGAGGATGAGGCTCGATCAAATAAACCAAGGAAAGTATGACGTCCATTTAGTCTGTGAAACCTTTTTATTTGCTGACAAGTTCTCCTATTTAATATAAAGGATTAAATAGGGTTTATATTAAGCTGGGTTCAGACATGCTTCCTATAATGGCAAGCCCTTATAGTTAATTACATCTTAAATACCAAAGTCACCTAAGAAGACTCTCGATAAAAATTAAGAAATATTATCATTAAGGAATTTCAAAGGGTAGGACTCTTCAACGAAATTGGACGTAGAGGTGTGAAAAGGGAATGGTTCAAATTTGGAACATTTTATTTTAGAATCCAAAGGAGAAGAACTAGGGGATGTCATGGATCAAGAGGAGAACCCTGGTGACCTCCCAAGCTGTCCTAATGTTTGGCTTCAGTTTTGAGGAGAAATATTTAGGTGTTTTATCCTGCTGTTTTATTAGTTAGGGCTTACATTCGTGTGAAATGATCACACAAATAGCCTGAAAGATGTGAGAATAGTTAGGGCTTACATTCGTGTGAAATGATCACATAAATAGCCTGGAAGATGTGAGGATTTAGAGTTAGAGCTTACATTCGTGTGAAATGATCACACAAATAGCCTGGAAGATGTGAGGATTTAGATCGTCACAAACAACAACCTCGGAATCCTAAGACGAGTTAGGGCTTATATTGTATAGCAGGGTTCCAAATAGCCTGAAAGATGTGAGGATTTAGGTCGTGACAAATGATAACCTCGGAATCCTAAGATGAGTTAGGGCTTATATTGTATAGCAGGGCTACACAAAAGCCTAAAGATAAGGTGAGGATTTACGTTGCATAAGCAAGCAACCTCGAAGTCCTATGTATTTAGCCTAAAGATAAGGTGAGGATTTACGTTGCATAAGCAAGCAACCTCGAAGTCTTATGGCTTTAATAAGGTGAGGATTTACGTTGCATAAGCAAGCAACCTTGAAGTCCTATGGCTTTGTTGTTTATATCTAAGGAAGGAAGATTGGTTTAGCGAATCCTAAGACGAGTTAGGGCTTATATTGTATAGCAGGACTATGCAAAGGCCTAAAGATGATTGACAAACAACAACCTCAGAATCCTAAGATGAGTTAGGGCTTATATTGTATAGCAGGGCTATGCAAAGTCCTAAAGATAAGATAAGACGAGTTAGGGCTTATATTGTATAGTAGGGCTGTACAAAGGCCTAAAGATAAGGTGAGTATTTTACGTTGCAAAAGCAAGCAACCTCGAAGTCCTATGGCTTTGTTGTTTAAGTCTAAGGAAGATTGGTTTAGCTGGGGAAGACAGGTTTTGCTGATGAAGATGGCTGTGCTGCCCATCATGCTCGCTCCAAGCTCCCTGCCTCGTCAAGTTTGAGTTATCTGGTGTGTCAAGTTATAATGTCAGATCAGGTGGCCATATGGTTGAAGTTCTTTAATTTTTATGAGGGCATATTATAGTTGATTAGAGCGACACTGGTTAAGATCCTATGATTCCCTCGTTCCGGCATCATTATTTTCTATTGGATTCACTTAGTCCAAATGAACTTATCAAATCCCTCGTTCCGACACCACTATTTTCTATTGGATTCACTTAGTCTCAATGAACTTACTAAACTTCAACTTAATGAGTTCCATAATTTCATTTAAACCATGGGAAGCCTTTACCTCCTCCAAGGGATTCCCGATCATCCGATAGAGACATCTTAATTTAGTTGAAGTTGTGGGATTCACTCAGTCCAAATGAACTTACTAAACCCAACTTAATCAGCTCCATAATTTCATTTAAACCGTGGGAAGCCTCGTTAGCAACCGTAGGTTTCCCTGAGTTCCATAATTTAATTTAAACCGTGGGAAGCCTTGTTAGCAACTGTAGGTTACCTCCTCTAAGGGATTCTATCCGATAGAGACATCTTAATTTAGTTGAAGTTGTGTACTAAACTCAACTTAATGAGTTCCATAATTTCATTTAAACCTTGGGAAGCCTCGTTAGCAACTTATGAAACCCAACTTAATGAGTTCCATAATTTCATTTAAACTGTGGGAAGCCTCGTTAGCAACCAAGGTTACCTCCTCCGAGGGATTCCCGATCATCTGATAGAGACATCTTAATTTAGTTGCAATTTACCCCAACTTAATGAGTTCCATAATTTCATTTAAACCGTGGGAAGCCTCGTTAGCAACCGTAAACTTACTAAACCCAACTTAATGAGTTCCATAATTTCATTTAAATCGTGAGAAGCCTCTACCTCCTCCGAGGGATTCCCGATCATCCGATAGAGACATCTTAATTTAGTTGAAGTTGTGGGATTCACTCAGTCCAAATGAACTTACTAAACCCAACTTAATCAGCTCCATAATTTCATTTAAACCGTGGGAAGCCTCGTTAGCAACCGTAGGTTTCCCTGAGTTCCATAATTTAATTTAAACCGTGGGAAGCCTTGTTAGCAACTGTAGGTTACCTCCTCTAAGGGATTCTCACCGATAGAGACATCTTAATTTAGTTGAAGTTGTGGTTTTGTGTGATATTTGTGATTAAATTTGAGTTGTTTCATATTTTGAATGTTGTGGCGGTGAATTTTATCTTGGTTGATTTTAGTTTTGGTTTTGGGTATGGTTATGTGGCTATCCTAATGGTTTTAGTTTTCACGCAGGGTGACATTATTTTTTAGCATGCAAATTTGCAGGTATAAGAGTACAGTATGAAAGTACAAGAAAGACAACACTGAAAACTTTAAAAATGTACCTACGAGTCTTCTCGTTCCACCACCTGAAACTTAAAATGCATGTTAAGATAGTTTATGAAGAGCAGGGAGTCTTCTCGTTCCACCACCTGAAACTTAAAATGCATGTTAAGGCAGTTTATAAAGAGCAGAAAAGGTAAAATTTTGGTAATTTTCCTAACCCTATATCATATCTTGGCGGGTCTTTAGAAGTTTAACTAAGGATGGTTTTGCTAAGCAAAATATATTAAGTTTGGTAGATCTCTGAGGTGTCCAACGGATCTAGAGAAAGAAGCAGGTCCATGCTATANTGCTCCTTTATATATATATATATATATCTTTATATATATCTGTGTGTGTGTGTGTGTGTGCACGCGCGTGTTCCATGGCTTATTGATAGAGCAGCCTCTCTGAAGTTCGTAAGTCCCCTCAAGTCACAGATTTGAATTCCCTTGTATGTAGGGTGTGATACTCAAATATTTAGCACACCTACAGATGCCCGAGGCTCACCTAGCCTATGGCAATTCCTTTATATAAATAAATATAGAAATATATATATCAAGAGTGCAATCGAGCCACCTTGAGATTGGGCTGAGATTATCAGCTATTAGTTGTAAGATGTCCTCAGGACACCAATTATCTAACCAAGTTTAGTAGTAGAAAACTCTAACCTACCTTTGACAAATTATATATGACAAATTTATGTTAGAGTTTTCTGCTAGTAAAACATTGTTTTGCTCCAAATAAAAATTTGTGGATTTCGAACTTTGAATTGATTCTGAGCTTTTGTTCTGTTGGAATTTGAGATTTCTCTATAAATAATAAAATTTAATATTTTTTTTTTTGTAGATTAGATAATTTAGTGATCTTAACCCCCATTACCGTTAACTTTTTTGCCAATACTAATAAAAAGTTAGACATGGCTATTTTGTCTAGCCCAAAAAAACAATGTTTGCTACAAAATATGTAAACCCTGATCCAACAAGAAAGTTAAAAATTCTCAGAAACATCGAAGAAAATTTTTCTTTTCCTTCAGTGTAAAACTACTGGGAAGGGAATGGAAGTGGCATCCATTGAATGAAACGGGACAGTGACATTTAATGCGTGGAAAATTAATCATAATAATATTATTATAAAACAATAGGCATTTTTCTATAAGAATTTTCATAGATCTCGTCGTGAGCCATTTGAACTTTTAAACACAACCATTTAGCATCAGTTGGAATATTTGGATCGAGCCAACAATCCTTCGCTACAGCTAAAATGAACTTTTTTTAAATTGCTGTACTGAACTCACCAGAGAAATCAGGCTGTCCCAAACCCAAGAAACAATCAAATAAATTAAGCAGAACTAATCCAAACATTGAGCTCATCAAAAAAGGTTGAATTGGAAAATTCAACAATATGACTTCAGAGAACTTCACCACTGGGGATAATGTTAGCCAACAACTTTATTTGGGTCTGTTCCAATTTAAGAACTATAGATTGTATATTATTATTTTTTGGCAATTATTTATTAGACTATACTTATAATTTATTTAATTTATTTAATTGTAATTTCTCTATAAAATTATGTGACGAAACCGTAAAAGTAGGGAGTCAAAAGACGGCTACGAACCCATCTTATTTTATTGAGCTATAAAGTTTCTATGCATATTCTATCCATCTATTTCTACTGCTCCCTCATTTCTTACCTTTTATTATCAGTAACCCATAAATTTATTTGGATTCAATAATTATGATATAGATTTGTTGGTTAAATCTTTTAGGTTGAGATTAGCTGAAACTTACTTAAGTCTATTAGAACAACAAAGCTTAGAGAAGGGAACTAAGAAGAATTGAGTTTCAATTTAATCTCCAAGTTAAATAAATTCAAATCTTTTATTACTCATCGTTCGAGTAGGTATTTTTTGAGAACACAATGAAGCATATTGATTGAGCTAGGTGCCAAGATACTTTTCTCTTTTAAATTTTTCAAATAAATTCTCTTATGTACTCTCTTTCAATAATTAGTTTATAAGTTTGTCAATTTAAATTTTGTACAATACTAAGATATTAATCTATCACTTTGCTGCCACAAATCTTCTAATGTACAAATATCATACTTTATGCCTTTTCTCATATCAATTCGAGTATTCATAGCCTAATAGTTTAAGGGTAGGAATCTTCCTAAGATTATAACAAGTTCAAGCTACATAATGATTTACTATTCCTCAATGAGTAAAATATCCATAAAAAGATCCCATTTTTGGCAAAACAACCTTGTATTTATGGAAGCCAATCAATGTTGTGTAGAAGGCTATTAAAAATTGTGTGAATTGAACTAAGCTAAATATGGCTCTGCTAGAGTTAAAATCATATTATTAGATTGAAACTTATAAATACGGTCAACTATTAGGTATCTTGACCTTATCTAATTGATTAGATATGATGGCAAGTATCATACATTAGTTAGAAAATATGGGCAAAAGTTACTTACGATTGCTATAGTGTGTTGAAGGATAACTTGCCTTAATTTTTTTTTTATTGAATTTGCAATCACTTCTTAAGAAATAATAATATAAGACTTCTATTTTATTACCTAACATAAGTTCCTTGATCAAATGAATATATTTGGCATAGTTTTTCTAACCTCTCATGGCTTCAATCAATGTTGAAAATATCAGTTCTTTTTAATATTTGGTAGTTTGGATTCTTTTAAGTTCTTTTTAATATTTGGAGTCACCAGCTCGTCTGATTATCATCTTAAGATATTCTTTTTCAAAAAAACATCTTCCATGGATCATTGAAATGATTTAGAGGAAGAGGAGAACTAGAAGGTGAAGAACTTAATATTATACCAGGCAAACAAATAAAAAAAACATGGATAACTTACGTAAGGTCATTCAATGTGATAGTTCAAGAGTGTGTCTCAAAAAGATCAAATCAAGACACCTTGTAACAATATCAACAAAAAATGTTTCCAACATGAGCAACCTAAAAAAGAAAAGAAATGTAATGTATATATTTTGTTATGGGGTCAAGAGCAACTCCAAAAGGAATGTGTTACTTAGGTTAATTCAATCTTGCAAAATACCAAAGAGAAATCTTAATATAGAAGTTAGTTTGGTTAACTACATCTAGGTAAATACCAAAGAAAGCTCTCAATAATATGAACCCTGCTTCCAAATTTAAGATAACTATTAGAAATAAGCATATCAAAGAAAAATGGTTATCTCAACTAGGAACATTCTATCACCTCTAGAACTTTTACCGAGCCAAAAGTGAGAGGGTAAATCTGACACATCTGCAAATGGATGGTAGGCTAGTGGTAGACATCTCATAGAAAATAGATGGGGTTGTCTCAAAAGGAATGCCCTATACTTTAATGCCTAACCGGGTCATAAGGGCAAAGGGTGAATCAATGTATCCTAAACATGCAGTGGTTAATCGACAAAAAAAGCCATCAAGACAACATCAATGAGTGGTCAAAGGGAGACTAAGCTCAAAAGAGTTTTATTAATTGAAGGGAAAAGAAATCTTAATCTGCTAGAGATTGTTGGGTTACGATTCCATTGATCCATTATTCCATAATATTGGGACACAAAGTCTACCAATTCCAGAAGATACTTGACCTAATCTTATTAGAGGTCTCTTATCAACAACATATGTGTCACACCATCCAAGGAGACCTCAGTAGGACTAAAGTCAAATAAAGCAAGATTGTCACCCCTATGACCCTCAATAGGTCGAATCACTAAAAAGTTGGATTTAAAACTACCAATAAAGTGATAGGAATGTATCTAACAAAAAGGTAAAAGATAGGACAATCTACAAAATTGGAAACACTTATATAAATGAATTATACTCGTCTAGGTTAGGGAGGCCTCAAACACCTTAATTGTGCTACACAGCTGCCTAAAAAAAGAGGATATGCTTGAAGAAGCACAAGGGATCTTTTTTGGAACATGTAAATATGATGTAGTTATCCACACAAGTCCTAGTGTTGAGGTCATGCTAGGAATGACTTGGGGATAGTCATGATATGTAAACCAATCTAAAATCGGCCAAAAAACCACCCAAGAAAATGAAGTACTGATTTTAAATAGTTACAATATTCTAAACCTAAAATTTGATTTATCTAAATAAATTTATTTCAGGATTTTAATGAAAAAAAGAATATGATATGTCCTCAAAGTAGCTAGATTGCACTTATGATCAGCCAGGACAATCACATAAAGCAAAT
>JXCR01038666.1:398923-417709 GCA_002079205.1 Phalaenopsis hybrid cultivar | reverse complement strand
ATATATATATATATAAGTGGCTGATGTTAGGTTGACAACATATCTGAAAAAAGAAACATATACACATATGGTCCTATTACTATACATCAAATACGGATTTTGAATTAACGTACAAGGCACAAGAAAATCTCTCATGGTTCCAATCATATGGTTTCCTATCGGCGTTATTTCAGGGTTGGAGTTGCCCGTAAGAAGCTGTCAGTCACCGGAATTGAAATCTCGTTGCCCGCTTCAGAAGGACATTGAAGTATGAATTGAAATTGACCCCATATTTTTCATAGTTTAAACTGAAAGAGCACTGTACCTCAAATCCTGTATCTATCCCAAAGGATAAACACAAGAATTGAGGAAGAGGCTTGATCAAATAAACTATGAAAAGCATGACGTCCGTCTGGTCTGCGAAACCTTTGTATTTGCAGACAAGTTCCCCTATTTAATATAAAGGATTAAATAGGGTTTATATTAAGCTGGGTTTGAACATACTTCCTATAAAGGCAAGCCCCTATACTTAGTTAGATCATAATGGACAAAGTCATCTGAGAAGACTCTCAATAAAAATCAAGAAATGTTATCTTCAAGGAATTTCAAAGGGTGGGACTCTTCAACGAAATCAGACGTGGACTGTGAAAGGGGATTGGTTCAAATTTGGAACATTTTATTGTAGAATCCAAAGGAAGAAGAACTAGAGGATGTCATGGATCCAGAGGAGAACCTCGGTGACTTCCCAAGCTATCCTAATGTTTGGCTTCAGTTTTGAGGGGAAATATTTAGGTGTTTCATCCTGTCAATTTTATTAGTTAGGGCTTACATTCGTGTGAAATGATCACACAAATAGCCTTGAATTGTGAGGATTTAGGTCATGACAAACGACAACCTCGGAATCCTAAGACGAGTTAGGGCTTATACTGTATAGCAGAGCTATGCAAAGGCCTAAAGATAAGGTAAGGATTTACGTTGCATAAGCAAACAACCTTGAAGTCATATGGCTTTGTTGTTTAATTCTAAGGAAGAAAGATTGGTTTAGCTGGGGAAGACAGGTTTTGCTATTGAAGATGGCCGTGTTGCCCACCATGCTAGCTCCAAGCTCCTTGTCGCTACAAGTTTGAGTTATCTAGTGTGTCAAGTTATAATGCCAAATCAGGTGGACCTATGGTTGAAGTTCTCTAAATTTTATGAGGGAATATTAAAGTTGATTAGAGCGGCACTGGTTGGGATCCTACGGTTCCCTCATTCTGGCATCACTATTTTCTATTGGATTCACTTAGTCCAAATGAACTTTCTAAACCGTCGTCCCGGCACCACTATTTTCTATTGGAATCACTTAGTCCAAATGAATTTACTAAACTCTCGTCCCGGCATCACTATTTTCTATTGGAATCACTTAGTCCAAATGAATTTACTAAACTCATATTAATGAGTTCCATAATTTCATTTAAACCGTGGGAAGCCTCGTTAGCAACCGTAGGTTACCTTCATGAATTCCATAATTTCATTTAGACCGTGGGTCCAAATGAATTTACTAAACTCAACTTAATGAGTTTCATAATTTCATTTAGACCGTGAGACCTCGTTACTAAACTCAACTTAATGAGTTCCATAATTTCATTTAGACCGTGGGAAACTTCATTAGCAATGTAAGGTTACCTCCTTGAGTTCCATAATTTCATTTAAACCGTGGGAAGCCTTGTTAGCAACCGTAGGTTACCTCCTCTGAGGGATTCCCGATCATCCCCTAAAGATGTCTTAATTTAGTTGAAGTTGTGGTTTTGTGTGTTATTTTATGTTTTGAAGGTTGTGGCGATGAATTTTATTTTGTTTGGTTTTATTTTTGGTTTTGGTTTTGGTTATGGTTAACATGCAAATTTATGTAGGTAAATGCAAGCATGAAACATGTAAGGAAAAGGTAGAAGAAAGATGGTACTGTAAACTTGTAAAACCGTACCTGGCGAGTCTTCTCGTTCCACCACCTGAAGCTTAAAAATGCATGTGAGGGCATTTATGAAGAGCAGAAAAAGTAAGTTCTTGTGGTTTTCCTAACGCTATGTCATATTTTAGTGGGTCCTTAAAAAAATTTTAATTAAGAATGACTTCATTGAGCGCAAAATATTAAGTTTAGTAGGCCTCTTAGGTATCTAACAAGTTAGGAGGGGGAAGCAGGTCCATGCCTCCCTCTCACCAATTGGTGAAAAGCCTCAAGTCCATTTAAACTTATTATATTGGTTAATGGTCCCTCCTGTAAACACCCTTATTACTCAGTGAACCTTGGTGCCTCAATTATCCCTAAGAATAGGGTAATTATAACTTATCATTTAGTTTGAAAATTATGTGGGTGAAGACCCTTAAAGAGGCAAGTTAATGTAATTTGAACACTTAGCTAAATTTTTAATCCTAATTGGGCTTAGTGGTGTTTCAAGGATGTTTGATTTAATTATGTTTATTTCTCTAATCCTTTTTTAATCAATTTTTTATTTAGCTTAAGTCACCACTAGGACCTTAAGANTTTTTAATACTAATTGGGCTTAGTGGTGTTTCAAGGATGTTTGATATAATTATGTTTATTTCTCTTATCCTTGTTTAATCAATTTTTGATTTAGTTTAAGTCACCACTAAGCCCTTAAGACCTAGCGAGTGTCTTAATTAGTTTTGAAAAGGGTTAAGCTTTAAGTAGTCATGATTCATGATTTGGATTATATTTGAAAATCAAGATAGGGTTATTAAATTGATTAATTATTTTCTTCAAAAGTCATACCCCTAAATCCAGGATCATTTAATTTTAATAAACTTCTAAATTTTAATAATTTAGAAATTTCTTAGTCTTAATTAAAAAAGTGAGATTGGTTTCTACCAATTAACCCCTTATGTTTCAAGCATCAAATAAATTGATTAATATTAGAGGTTACCCATTTTCCCTCCTTGACTTAAGCCTAAAAGTTAATTAAGGTTAAATTTCCAAAATTACACATTTGCCCCTAAGGCTCCAATACTTCATAATTTGTCAAATTCAATTCAAATGACTTTGAGATTTTTATCTTACCTCATTCATGGGTTAATTATGACTTTAGAGGAGAAAATATGATTTTTCAAAATTTAATTTATTTTATATAATTATTTTCATGCAAAAATAGGATTTTTCAAAGAAAATTCCTAACTTGACCAAGGTAAATTTTAATCCCTTGAAATTTTTACTGGAGATAGAACTAGATTAGGAAAGCCTTTGAAAAACGTTCATGATTTTTTGAATTATCTGTGAGATTTTAGCATTATTTTAAATTTTGGGCTATTTAATGAAAATAAAATATTTTAGGAGGTGGAAATTAAGTTTTGTATTTTTAAAAAATCTTCCTAAGGTCAGAGAACTCACAGGAGAAAATTCCATTTTTTCTTGATTTATTGGAATTATTTTAGTGAAAACTANTAAGTGGTCATGATTCATGATTTGGATTCTATTTGAAAATCAAGATAAGGGCATTAAATTGATTAATTATTGACTTCAAAATTGATACCCTTAAGTCCAGGATCATTTAATTTTAATAAACTTCCAAATTTTAATAATTTCGAAATAAATTATTAATTTTAATTAAAAAATGAGATTGGTTTCTACCAATTAACCCCTTATGTTTCAAGCATCAAATAAATTGATTAAGATTAGAGGTTACCCATTTGTCCTCCTAGACTTAAGCCTAAATGTTAATTAAGGCTAAATTTCCAAAAGTACACATTTGCCCCTAAGGCTCTAACACTTCATAATTTGTCAAATTCAATTCAAATGACTTTAAAATTTTTATCCTATCTCATTCATGGGTTAATTAAGTCATGAAAGGAGAAAATATGATTTTTCAATATTTAATTTAGTTTGTGTAATTATTTTCATGCAAAAATAGGGTTTTTCAAAGAAAATTCTTAAATTGACCAAGGAAAATTCTAATCCCTTGAGATTTTAACTGATAGTAGACCTAGACTAGAAAAGCCTTTGGACAAAATTTCATTATTTTTTGAATTCTTTGTGATTTATTAGAATTATTTTAAGTTATGGGTTATTTAATAAAAGTAAAATATTTTAGGTGGTGAAAATTAGGTTTTGTGTTTTTGAAAAATCTCCATAAGGTTAGAGAACTTAGAGGAGCAAATTTTATATTTTTCTGATTTTTTCTTGATTTATTGGAAATATTTTAATGAAAACTCATTTTTAGCCTTTTAAAAAAATTATTTTTATGCTTTGAAATTCAATATCTTTATTTAGAAAATCAAAAAAAATATTCTAATTGTTCCTAAGTGATTAGGAAGTAATTTAGAACATTTCCATGAGTTTTACTATTTTTGTGATTTTTATGGATTTTTAATTATTTGGATATTTAAAATAGGCTAAAAATCAAGTTTTTTATTTTAAATATCATTTTATTTTTAGAAAATACCTCTTATCACAGATAACTCGGAAAACTAAGTTTCATAATTTTTTGAGTTATATTTTGATTTTTAAAAATCATTTAATTATCAAAAGTGGTATTTATCTTTAAAAATCAACTTAAGCTGTCAAATGAACTCAAAATATTTTAAAATTCTTATTATGAGTTTTCTGGATCATAAATCACAGCGAAGATAAAAAATCAAGTCATTTAAATGTTTAAATTTTCCAAAATTAATTATTTTAGTAATTTAGTGTTTGTAAAATTTAAGTGCGTTTTAAATGACTAGACCCATGAAATTATTTCTAAAATTTTTTCTAGTCATGGTGGACCTGCCACAATTTTTTTACGATTTTTTAACCAATATGCTAATTTCCATGATTATTTTAAGGAAATGATGTGAAATAACCTGAAAAATATGGGTCTCTGTATAGGGTGCTAATTTTCATGATTATTTTAAAGAAATAATGTGGAATAACTTGAAAAATATGGATCTCTGTATAGAGACTTCCTCTGACTTTGGAAAAATCAGAGAAAATCTCCCTTGACAGAGGCTACAATATGCCAATATTTCAAGCCAAGGTGATGAGCCAATATGCATGGAGAATCAAATGTTTTAATACGGTGTTTAATTAATTAATAATAAAATATGCATAAAATGGTCTTGAAATTAGTTCCACATTGTTCTCCTCTGTTCACTGAGCAAGAAGGTATTTTTATTTTATTTTTGTAATTTTTCTACACAAAGTTATGGATTTTCTAAGTTAAGGATATTTAAATAAATAAGAAAAAAGCCCTATTTATCTATTTAAACCGCGCGTGCCACCTCAACCTACAACAACTCCGAAGGCATGCGTGGCGCGCTCTAGTTGGACGCCGCCTTCCACGTAGCTTACTGACTCGGCCCGGTGTTTATGTTCCGAAGCGCTGTCTGGCTCGATCTCGCCCGTCTATTTGATACACGCTTGATCAAACGGCTCCCCGTCATCATCCATGATCTCGTGCCCGTCCACTCTAAAACCCTAAGATATTAGCATTAACTTAACCAAATCACTTCGGGTTTGATCTTATGGACTCATCTAAGTGAGACGAACACGTCCATGCAGTTAATATACCATGAAATCAAGCTTAAGTAAATGGGGAATCAAAATGAGCTCGGGAGAAGGAGAAGTTTTATACCTTTGCTCTGAGAAGGGAGTCTTCAATCAGAGGTGTTCGACACATTTTTTGGGGTCCAGGAGGCTAGGGATTGAGTCCCTGGTCTTGGTGTAAGGCCTAGGTATGAATTTGACCAAGCTTTATTTCAGGTGTTGGTCTAGAGCTATGGTGGAGGCTATTTCAGAGGGTAATTTGATGGGGCTTTGTCTTCTCTTGTTGTTGTGAAGGTGTGGGCACAAGCAATTGAAGTTTAGTGGAGTGTGGAGGTGTATGGGGTTCTATCCTTGTTTCAGGCAAGGTTTCAAGCTCAAAATTGAGATCCGACAATGGGAATTGGTGAGGAAAATTGGTTGGAATGCACTGAGGGGATCATAGGGAAGCTCTATGTGGAGTTTGGAGAGGCCTCTCTAAGAAAATTTCAGCACACCTCCCATGACCGTGGGAGGTGAGTTTTTATAAAAATGTCCATGGGGTCGCTCTCAGGGCATAAGTTTGGGTGCATTGTGGTGCTTAGGTGGAGGGCAAAGGAGCTCTTCAATTTGATTTGGATGAGTTGGCCTCTAGGTTTAAATTGGGTGAGGTGCCACGGGAGGGGCTCTCAATTTTGGGCTTTTCTAGCCACTAGGCTAGCAGGCCGGCCAGGGTTGATTTGGGTGAGGTGCCATGAGAGTGGCTCTTGGTTTTGGGCTTTTCTGACCACTAAACTTGCCGGCTGTCCAGGGGTAGGTGGGCTAGGAGCTCAGGGAACCCAGAGGAATCCATCACAACAATTTAATGCAAATGTGCTTTGATTTGGCAAAGATATCTTAAGCATGTAACCATCACAACAATTTAATGCAAATGTGCTTTGATTTGGCAAAGATATCTTAAGCATGTGCATTTTTAGAAACAAGATCTCTTAATTTGGGGGACCTTTGGTCCATGGCTTGCTTTAGATGATTTCATAGTGTTTGGACTGGTCACTAAGTCCAACTAATGGCTGTGGTGGAGTTAATTTGGTGGTGTCAGGGTGGTTAGGCACATTTAAGGCATGGATCCAAGTGGGTGCAAATGACCAAAACTTGGGTTTGGGCTAGGTTATCCATATCAATTAGCCCAAATAACTATTGCATTTGGTGTAGATGATCATAAGGAATAACCTTGGTGAAGGATGGAAGTAGTTTTGAGTTCAATTGATGGGTCAATTTGAGGGAATTTTGAACTTTAATCAATTTGGTCATGTCGGGCTAGGCTTGGGTCTAGCTTGGGTTAGCCTTGGGCTAAGTCCAAATTGATTGTTATAAATAGTCAATTGGGACCTCATGAAGATTTTTAAACATGAATTGGATGCCAATTTGGAGGTTAGGCAATCAATTGGGTGAAATTTGGGGACTTAGCCAATTTAGGGCTAAATTTGGGAATTTTTTATTTAGGCCAAAATCAAATGGATTTGAGACTTCTCCAAGGTTAATTGATGGTTGATTTTGATGTATACGAATGTTATAAAGATTTTGCAACATTAATTGAGGCCAATTGACTAGGCTATGGGTTCAATTTGGTGAGATTAGGTCATATGGTCAAATTTGGGGTTTTGACCCAAATCAAAATTGGGTTCAAATCATGGACCAATTGAGCTTGGATTTGGTTTAGTTTTGTCATATCAAAAGTGAATTTGAGTTTAGGATTAAAATTGGGATCAATTAAGATCAAATTGATGGACATTTGAATTGGATTTGGGGAAATTTGGGCCCTTAAAGGCAAATTTGGGGGTTTTGGTTGAAGATGGTCAAATTGGCCAAATTGAGTCATGTGGTAGTTAAGAAAAATAAAATTGGGAATCTTTGGTATTTATTGAGATTTTCTTGGAATTTTTGGAATTTTTGGTTCAAGAGGGTATCTTAGTAATTTGGGGGTGTTTTGGGGTAAAAGACCAAGATGGGTATTTTGGTAGAGTTGAGGTACCAATCATTACAAACAAGCCATGGACCAATGAGAACCCATTTTGGGTCCTCTACATAGTGGTCTTAGCCAAACCATAGCCCTAGGGCTAGTAGGTTTAAGGGACTATCTACTTGAGTATCCCAAAAGACCAATGGATTAGGCTAAAAATTTGAGTTTAGGGTTGTGAGTGATTGTGAGTGTAGATGAGTGTAGTGAGTGTAGTGAGTGTAGTGAATGCCTTTGCTCCAGACCAACACTCAAGGTTAACCTTAGGGTCCAACTGTCCTAAGGGTGACTCATCTTGAGTTTCCCCCATAGTGATCCCTCCAACTAAATGCTAGAGGTTGAGAGCAATATGTGGAACTTCAGGTTGAGTAGAGAAGAGTTTGGAATTTTTAGTGGTGAGGGTTCTATGCCAGCCTTCTAGATAGTCAACAGGAAAAGTCCTATGGCTAGACCCTAGGCTACTAAAGAGGAAAAACTAAACCTTAACCAAAAATGAGGTCAACAGCCATCAAAGCTATTATGTCATTATTAAAGGATTTCTAGAATATTTTGAGCATAAGACTTAACTTGGCTAAATTCTCCATTTATTTTGGTAAGGTATTCCCTTAACAACTCAAGCTTAGGCTTCTAATTTTACTGGTTTCACTATTTCTAAACTCCCTATTAAGTATCTTGGGGTTAAAATTATCAGAGACAGAACAAAGCAAATTCAAATGGATGAGGTGATTGAAAAAGTTAATCTTAAAACCAATGACTGGAGAAATACATTTCTCTCTAATGGGGGTCAGCTTACTTTAATGAAAAGTGTCCTTTCTACCCTTCCCTTATGCACAATGCAAGTTCATAAAGTTAAAAAAAGTACTCAGGAGTATCTTGAAACTATATTTAACAAGTTTCTGTGGTAGGGAACTAGATCTTCTAAAAGTCGGACTACTTGGCCTTATACTTGTAAACCTCACCACGCTGGAGGGCTAGGCTTTAAAACTTTGAAGCATATTATTGATATAAATATGTGTAAGCTTTGGCTTAAATTCAGATTTGAGGAGTCTCTCTGGGCAAGATTTATGCATTATAAATACTGTAAGAACTTGTATTCTGCTACGGTCAAGTGGAAAGTGGGGGATTCTAGGCTTTGGAAGGCTATTACTGCTGCTAGGGATGTTGCTTCTCACTTTATTTTTTGGGACATTGGGGGTGGTAACATTTCTTTTTGGAATGATGATTGGGGTCTCTCTCAATTTACTTTTGATGTTTTGTTGCAGGAATGATGACTTAGGGTCATTGGAGCAAAAAGATACAAAAAGGAGCGAACTTGAAGCGAAAAGGACCAAAATGTGAAGATTTGAACTAGGCCGCCGACGACACCCTTGATGCCGCGGACGGTGATATTTTCCTGAGACTACAAGACAAAAATTATCTAGAAGCCCGCCGACGACGAGATCGACGGATATGCCTACTCAAGCTTTGGATAAGGCCAAATTTTGAAGGGATGCTTAGCCAACTCTTGGGAAAGCTCATCTACGACTTTAAAAGAACATTTTGGTCGAAAATAGAAGAAGTCTAAGAAGTCTAAAGAGGGCTAGAGGCCTTGGAGGTTACCATTAGTGTATAGAATTTCCATTAGAGTGTAACAATTGTGAGGAATTTATCGAGAGATTGTAATAGTGGAGGGAAATTGAGAGATTTCTTCCTTCTTGCTACTTCGAAGAGGAATTCTGTGTGTTGTAAAGAAAGCAGGAGATTCAGAGGAACTTCAAGGAGTGTTCTTGCGGAGAAATTAGAGATAAGTTATTTACTTGTTGTAGTTTATATGACTTTGATTTTATATATGATTTTTGAGTTTTGTTGTCCCCACGAGTTCNTAATGAAAGGTATTTTTGATGTTTTGTTGTAGGAATGATGAATTAGGGTCATTGGAGCTAAAAGATGCAAAAGGACCAAATTTGGAGAAAAAAGGACAAAAATGTTGAAATTTGAACTAGGCCGCCGACGGCGCTCTTGACCCCGCTGCCGGTGAGTTTTTCCTGAGCCTACAGGACAAAATATTCACAAGTCCGCCGACAAAGCCCTCAAGGCCACCGACGGCGAGCTCGGCGATTATGCCTACTCAACCTTTGGATAAGGCCAAATTTTGAAGAGATGCTTAGGCAACTCTTGGGAAAGCTCAGCCATAACTTTAAAAGACTATTTTGGCCGAAAACTGGAGAGCTTGGAGAAGGGAAAAAGAATCTAGATAGAGTTCCTAGAGATTAGAAAGGTTCCAATATTGTGAGGAATTCTTCGAGAGATTGTAAGAGTGGAGGGAAAGTGCGAGATTTCTTAGTCCTTGCTACTTCAAAGAGGAATTTTGTGTGCNTATGTTGAGTTTTACAACTAAAGTGAAGGTTACATCCAAGATTCAGGGAGGTCAAAGCCCTTGGAAGTTTGGAGCAAATAAATAGGGAAATATTATTATCGGGCAAAGAATTGGAGAATTTAGAGTTACAGACTAAAATCCCCAATTCGGTCCTATCGTTTGGGTGCTGATGTCTAGATGTTAGCCTTCAGGTGAGGGGAATGTGGGAGCTCCAAAGTGAGAGCCGGTATCCTCTTAGCCTAGCCGCAGAACAGTAAAGGAATGTGGGAGCTCCAAAGTGAGAGTCGGTATCCTCCCAGCCTAACCACGGATTCAGTAAATAGCATAGGATTAGTCAATGTTCTTTATGCCTGGACCAAAGGGTAAAGAATATGTATGCTCCTTTTTTGCACAATATAAATTTAACAAATTCATTTTATTCATTCACTATAATTTCTTGACAAGGAGAAGGATGCTTTCTTATATATTGAATATCACAATTACACCCTACTTTATATCGTTAGTTACTTATTAGTTATTAAAATTATTTATTTATTTCAATTTCCTATTAGTGACAGATAAGCAAATTGAACGTCATTGTTGTGATTAAAGTCTTGCTTTTCTAAAGTCTTAGTCCGTAATTCTAAAAAACTCCCTATGGGATCAATATCTAGGACTCTATTAGAGCCCTATATTACTTCAGCGATATGTATACTTGCGTTGACAAATTCAACTCTAACATTATTGAATATTATAATTATACATTGTTGACCTCATTTTTGGTTGAGGTTTAGTTTTTCCTCTTTAGTGGCATAGAGTCTAGCGATAGGACTTTTCCTGTTGACTATTCCTAGAAAACTACGTAGGAACCCTCACCATTAGAAATTCCAAACTCTTCTCTACTCAACTTGAAGTTCCACATGTTGGAACCCTCACCATTAGGAAATTCCAAACTCTTCTCCACTCAACTTGAAGTTCCACATATTGCTCTCAACCTCTAGTACTTGTTAGGTGGGGTCACTGTGGGGGAAACTCAAGATGAGTCACCCTTAGGATTGCTGGACCTTAAGATTGACCTTGGGTGTTGGTCTGGAGCTAAGGCACTCACTACACTTATCTAAACCCACATTCACTCACAACCCTGAACTCAAATTTCTAGCCTAGATCCCTTGATCTGTTGGGATACTCATGTTGATGGTCCCCTAAACCTAGTAGCCCTAAGGCTATGGTTTAGCTAAGACCACTACTTAGAGGACCCAAAAAGGGGTTTCCATTGGTCCATGGCTTATTGGTGATGGTTGGTACCTCAAATCTACCAAAATAACCATCTTGGCCTTTTACCCCTAAAGCACCCCCAAATTACCAAAATACCCCTCCGTAGCTCAAAATTCAAAAAATTCAAAAAATTTCTAGAAAATCCTAATAAATCCCAAATATTCCCAACTTTATTTTACTCAACTACCCCATGACCCAATTTTGCCAATTTGACCATCTTTCACCAAAATCCCCAAATTACTCTTTAAAGACCCAAATTTCCCCAAATCCAACTCAAATGTCCATCAATTTGATCTTAATTGACCAATCCAATCCTAAACTCAAATTTACTTTTTATATGACCAAACTAAACCAAATACAAGCTTAATTGGTCCATGATTTGAGCCCAATTTTGATTTGGGTCAAAGCCCCAATTTTGACCATATGACTTAATCTCACCAAATTGAACCCATAGCCTAGTCAATTGGCCTCAATTAATGTTTAAAAATCTTTATAACATTCCTATACATCAAAATCAACAATCAATTGGCCTTGGTGAAGCCTCAAATCCATTTAATTCTGGCCTAAATCCAAAATTCCCAAATTTAGCCCCAATTTGGCGAAGTCCCCAAATTTCACCCAATTGATTGCCTTAACCTCCAAATTGACATCCAATTCATGTTGGCCAAATTTCACCCAATTGATTGCCTTAACCTCCAAATTGGCATCCAATTCATATTCAAAACTATAATTTCACCCAATTGATTGCCTTAACCTCCAAATTGGAATCCAATTCATGTTGAAAACTCTTAATGAGTTCCTTATTGACCATTTAAAACAATCAATTTAGACTTAGACCAAGGCTAACCGAGCTTAGGGGTCCCTATTGACCATTTACAATAATCAATTTGGACTTAGCCCTAGGCTAACCCAAGCTAGAGCCCTACCTATTGACTATTTATTTGATTTCCTTAACCCCCAAATTGGCATCCAATTCATGTTGAAAACTCTTCATGAGGTCCCTATTGACCATTAAAAAGTCCCTAAATTTCACCCAATTGATTGCCTTAACCTACAAATTGGCATCCAATTCATGTTGAAAACTCTTCATGAGGTCCCTATTGACAATTTACAACAATAATTTTGGAACTTAGCCCAAGGCTAACCCAAGCTAGACCCAAACCTAGCTCAACATGACCAAATTGATTAAAGTTCAAAGTTCCTTCAAATTGACCCCCCAATTGAACCTAGCCCAACATGACCAAATTGATTAAAGTTCAAAATTCCCTCAAATTGACCCTCCAATTGGACTCAAAACCACTTCCATACTTCACCAAAGTTGTTCCTTATGATCACCTACACCAAATGCAATAATTATTTGGGCCAATTGACATGGCTAACCTAGCCCAAACCCAAGTTTTGGTCATTTGCACCCACTTGGACCCATGCACCAAATGTGACCTAACCACCCTAAAGCCACCAAATTAACTCCACCATAGCCATTAGTTGGACTTAGTGCCCGGTCCAAACACCATGAAATAACCAAAATCAAGACATGGACCAAAGGTCCCCCAAATTAAGGGATTTTATTTCCAAAAATGCACATGCTTAAGATACTGGACCAAAGGTCCCCCAAATTAAGGGATCTTATTCCCAAAAATACACATGCTTAAGATATCTGGACCAAAGGTCCCCAAAATTAAGGGATCTTATTTCCAAAAATGCACATGCTTAAGATATCTTTGCCAAATCAAAGCATTTTAGGGATCTTATTTCCAAAAATGCACATGCTTAAGATATCTTTGCCAAATCCAAACACATATTGCATTAAATTGTTGTGATGGATTCCTCTGGGTTCCCTGAGCTCCTAGCCACCTCCCCCTGGCCAACCGGCTAGCCTAGTGGCCGAAAAAGCCCAAAACTGAGAGCCACCCCATTGGCATCTCACCCAAATCAAACTTAGAGGCCAGCTCATCCAAATTGGCCACGACAGCCACCATAACCCCATTTTTATAAAAGGCCTCCTCCATGGACGTTAAAAAAAGTGCAGAAATTTCCTTAGAGAGGCCTCTCCAAACTTCACACAGAGCTTCCGTAAGAACCCCTCAGCGCATTCCAACAATTTTCCCTCACCCATTCCCATTGCCGGAGCTCAATTTTGAGCTTAAAACCTTGCCGGAAACCAGGACAGAACCCAATACACCTCGATAGTCCATCAAACATAAATTAACTTCACCCACACCTTCATAATAGTGAAAAAAGCTAAAGCCCCATCAAAACCCACTTCCACAGAGCCTCTACTATAGCTCTAGACCAACACCTGAAATCGAGCTTGGTCGAATTCATACCTAGGCCTTATACCAAGACTAGGGACTCAATCCAGTGAAAGAAGCCAAAGCCCCATCAAATCCCCCTTCCACAGAGCCTCTACCATAGCTCTAGATCAACCTAAAATTGAGCTTAGTCGAATTCATACCTAGGCCTTACACCAAGACCAGGGACTCAATCCTTAGCCTCCTTGGACCCCAACGAACGTGCTGAGCACCTCTGACTGATGCCTCCCTTCTCAGAGCAAAGGTATAAAACTCCTCCTCCTCTTGAGCTTATTTTGATTCTCCATTTACTTAAGCTTGATTTCATGGTGCCTTAACCGTATAAATGTGTTTGTCTCACTTAGAAGAGTCCATAGGATCAAACCCGAAGTGATTTCATTGATTATAGGCCTACATCTTAGGGTTTTAGTGTGGACGGTCACGGGATCATTCTATCGGGGACGATGACGGGGAGTCGTTCGATCAAGCGTGTATCAAATGGACGGGGGAGATCGAGAAGGACAATGCTTCGGGACATAAACAACGGGTCGAGTCAGCAAGCTATGTGGACGATGACATCAAACCAGAGTGCGCCACGCATGCCTTTGGAGCTGCCTAAGATCTAGTTAGCACGCGCTGTTCAAATAGATAAATAAGGCTTTTCTTATTTATTTAAATACCCTTAACTTAGAAAATTCATATCTTTGTGTAGAAAAATCACAAAAATAAAATAAAAATACCCACTTGCTCAGTGAATAAAGGAGAACAATGTGGGACAAATTTCTTGTCCATTTGATTCTCCATGCATAATGACACATTACCTTGGCTTGGAATTTTGGCATATTGTAGCCTCTGTTAGGGGAAGTATTCTCTGATTTTTCCAAACTCAAAGGAGGTCCTATACGAGACCCATATTTTTCAAGTTATTTCACATTATTTCTTTAAAATAATCATGGAAATTAGCATATTTATTATGTGAAAGGTCCACCATGACTAGAGAAACCTTTGGAAATAATTTCATGGGTCAAGTCATTTAAAGGAAGGTCCACCATGACTAGAGAAACCTTTAAATTTCATGGGTCAAGTCATTTAAAATGTCCTTAAATTTTACAAATACTAAATCACTAAGATAATTAACTTTAGAAAATACATTCAAAATTAGAAAATCTTAAGAAAATTTTGCAAGGTCCACCATGACTAGAGAAACCTTTGAAAATAATTTCATGGTTCAAGTCATTTAAAATGCAATTTTGGAAGGTCCACTATAACTAGAGGAGCTTTTGGAAATAATTCCATGGGTTAAGTCATTTAAAATGCACTTAAATTTTATAAACACTAAATCACTAAGATAATTAATTTTGGAAAATTTATTTAAATGACTTGATTTTTTATCTCCATAATTTTGGAAAATATAAACATTTAAATGACTTGATTTTTGATCTCCACTATAATTTATGATCCAGAGGAGAAATTTAAACATTTAAATGACTTGATTTTTTATCTCCACTGTGATTTATGATCTAGAGAACTTGAAAATAATTAATTTTGGAAAATATAAACATTTAAATGACTTGATTTTTAATCTCCACTGTGGTTTATGATCTAGAGAACTCATCCATAAAAGTTTCAAAATATTTTGAGTTCATTTAATAACTTAAATTGATTTTTAAAGATAAATTCCACTCAATTTCAAAATATTTTGAGTTCATTTGATAACTTAAGTTGATTTTTAAAAATAAATACCACTTTTGACACTTCAAAATATTTTGAGTTCATTTGACAACTTAAGTTGATTTTTAAAGATAAATACCACTTTTAAAACTTAAATAATTTTTAAAAATCAAAATATAACTAAAAAATTATGAAGCTTAGTATTTTGAGTTCTCTGTCATCAGGGATATTTTCTAAAAATAAAATTATATTTAAAATTAAAACTTGATTTTTAGCCTATTTTAAGTATTTAAATTCATAAAAATCATAAAGAAAATAAAACTCATGGAAATGTTCTAAATTGCTTCCTAATCACTTAAGAACAATTAGAATATTTTTCCTGATTCTCTAAATAAAGATATTGAATTTCAAAACTTAAGAATAATTTTTAAATGGCTAAAACGAGTTTTCATTAAAATAATTTCAATAAATCGAGGAAAAATAAAAAAATATATAAAATTTGCTCCTCTAAGTTCTGTGACCTTAGGGATATTTTTAAAAGATACAAAACCTAATTTTCACCATTTAAAAGATTTTATTTTTACTAAACAGCCCAGCTATTAAAATAATTCTAATAAATCACATAGAGTTCCAAAAATTATGAAATTTGATCCAAAGTCTTCTCTGGTCTAGGTCTACCTCCGGTAAAACTTTCAAGGGACTATAATTTAACTTGGTCAAGTTATGAATTTTCTTTGAAAAATCCTTTTTTTGCATTAAAATATATATATAATTTAAATTAAATTTTGAAAAATCACATTTTCTCCTCTGATATACCAATTGACCCATGAATAAGGTAGGATAAAAATTTCAAAGTCATTTGAATTAAATTTGACAAAATATGAAGTATTAGAGCCTTAGGGGCAAATGTGTAATTTTGGAAATCATGCCTGAAATAGAAAGGGGTTAATTGGTTGAAACCAATCTCTTTCTTAATTAAGATTAATAAATTTCTAAATTATTAAGATTTGGAAGTTTATTAAAATTAAACGATCCTGGATTTAGGGGTATAACTTTTGAAGTCAATAATTAATCAATTTAATACCCTTATCTTGATTTTCAAATAAAATTCAAATCATGAATCATGACCACTTAAGGTTTAACCCTTTTTTAAAACTAATTAAGGAACTCACCTAGGTCTTAAGGGCTTAGTGGTGACTTAGGCTAAATCAAAAATTGATTAAACATGGATTAGAGAAATAAACATAATTAAATCAAACATCCTTGAAACACCACGAAGCCCAATTAGGATTAAAAAATTGGCTAAGTGTTCAAATTACATTAACTTGCCTCTTTAAGGGTCTTCACCCACATAATTTTCAAATTAAATGATAAGTGATACTTACCCCTTTCTTAGGGATAATTGAGGCATCAATGTTCACTGAGCATTAAGGGTATTTACATGATGAATTATCAAGCAACATAATAAGTTTTAAAGAACTCAGGACTTTCCACTAGACAGTGAGGGAGTAGCACGAACGTACTTCTTTCTTTAGATCTAGTGGATACCTTGGAGATCTACTAAACTTAATATGTTTTTCTTGACAAAATCATCCTTAATTAAACTTTTAAGGACTCACCAACATATGACAAAGGGTTAGGAAAACCTTACTTTTTTCCTCTCATATAAACTGCCTTAACATGCATTTTAAGTTTCAGGTGGTGGAACGAGAAGACTCGCTAGGTATACTTTTACAGTTTTCAGCGTTGTCTTTCTTGTACTTTCATACTGTACTTTTATACCTACAAATTTTCATGCTAAACAACGACGACACCCTGCATGAAAACTAAAACCATCAAGAAAGCCACATAGCCATAACCATAACCAGAACCAAAACTAAAATAACCAGAACCACCAAGATAAAATTCATCGCCACAACATTCAAAATATAAAACAACTCAAAATTTAATCACAACATCACACAAAAACCACAACTTCAACTAAATTAAGATGTCTCTATCGGATGATTGGGAATTCCTCCGAGGTGGTAACCTACGGTTGCTAACGAGGCTTCCCACGGTTTAAATGAAATTGTGGAACTCATTAAGTTAGGTTTAATAAGTTCATTTAGACTAAGTGAATCCAATAGAAAATAGCGATGTCAGAATGAGGGAACCGTAGGATCCTAACCTGTGTCGCTCTAATCAACTTTAATATTGCCTCATAAAATTTAAAGAACTTCAACCATATGGCCACCTGATTTGATGTTATAACTTGACACACTAGATGACTCAAACTTGTCGTGGCCAGGAACTTGGAGCTAGCATGATGGGCAACACGGTCATCTTCAATAGCAAAACCTGTCTTCCCCAGCTAAACCAATCTTCCATCCTTAAACTTAAAACAACAAAGCCATAGGACTTTGAGGTTGCTTGCTTATGCAACGTAAATACTCACCTTATCTTTAGGCCTTTGTATAGCCCTGCTATATAATATAAGCTCTAACTCGTCTTAGGAATCCAAGATTGTCGTTTGTCATGACCGCTATACAATATAAGCCCTAACCCGTCTTAGGATTCTGAGGTTGTCGTTTGTCACGACCTAAATTGGCCTTTGTATAACCCTACTATATAATATAAGCCCTAACTCGTCTTAGGATTCTGAGGTTGTTGTTCATCACGACCTAAATCCTTACATCTTCCAGGCTATTTGTGTGATCATTTCACACGAATGTAAGCCCTAATTAATAAAATTGACAGGATGAAACACCTAAATATTTCTTCTCAAAGCTGAAATCAAACGTTAGGATAGCTTGGGAAGTCACTAGGGTTCTCCTCTGGATCCATGACATCCCCTAGTTCCTCTTCCTTTGGATTCCACAACAAAATGTTCCAAATTTGAACCAATCCCCTTTCACACCTCTATGTCCGATTTCGTTAAAGAGCCCTACCCTTTAAAATTTCTTGAAGATAATATTCCTTAATTTTTATCGAGTCTTCTTGGGTGACTTTGGTCATTTAAGATGTAATTAACTATAGGGGCTTGTCTCTATAGGAAGCATGTCCGAACCCAGCTTAATATACCCTGTTTAAAATTTTATATTAAATAGGGGAACTTGTGGGCAAATACAAAGGTTTCACAGACTAAACGGACGTCATACTTTCCTTAGTTTATTTAATCGAGCCTCATCCTCAAGTCTTGTGTTTATCCTTTGGGATATGTACGGAATTTAAGGTACAGTGCTCTTTCATTTTTAAACTTTGAAAAATATGGGGTCAGTTTGATTTCTTACTTCAACGTCCTTCCAAAGCGGGCAGCGGGATTTTGATACGGGCAACCGATAGCTTCTTACGGGCAACTCCCGTAACGTCGCTCCCACCATCAAGTTCGGAACTGGATTTGAAGACCTCGAGGTTATGCTCTGGAAAGCCCCGTTTGTGGTAATGAAGATCGCTGCTCCTGTTGACCTCACTTTTGGTTGAGGTCTATGAACTTCTTTAATAGCCTAGGTCTAGCCATAGGACTTTCCTATTGACTAGTCTTAGAAAACTAGAAGAGGTACCCCACCATTAGAAATTCAAAACTCTTCTTTTTTTACTCAACTTGAAATTCCACATATTGATCTTAACCTCCAACACTTAGTAGGTAAGATCATTATAAGAGAATTTAAGAAGAATCCCTATAGGATTACTTGGCTTTAGGGTTGACCTTGGGTGTTGACTTGGAACTAAGGTACACCATATCTTC
>JXCR01038666.1:375575-394512 GCA_002079205.1 Phalaenopsis hybrid cultivar | reverse complement strand
GGCAAGTGATATATCGCGAATTGAAGATAAAGTTGAAAAACTTCGAGATGAGATCTATGAGTTAGCTCGGGAACATGGAGTCTCTGTAAGCGAAGAAGATGAAGACTTCAATTACAGTGACTATCTTGAAGAGGACTTCATGGATATTCATGTTATTGAAACAAGGGCTTCTGCATCTTCACGAGATGAAAATGTCGTCGAGGAAATGCAAAGAGTCTTANTAGGGTTGTTTTGTGCGATGTTTTACATAAATTAAAAACATCTTTTTAGGGCTGTTTTGAGCACTGTTTTGGTGACATTTAAAGCATTATTTTAGGGTTATTTTTGAGACCCTAAAAACATGATTTTAGGGTTGTTTTATGCAGTGTTTTACAGATTAAAAACATCACTTTATGGCTGTTTTGAGCAATGTTTTGNGTCCAAGTTCAGATCCGGTTAACCAGCCAATTAGTACATATAAAAATCCTCGAACGAAGCAGAGAGCTTGACTTCGGGATTTCCCCTGCTTTAAAATTCGAGTTAACCCGACCTCATCAAATATTATCCAAACCCCAATGCACATGCTCCTCAAGCAACCAATCCCTTCCATTATAAATCACGCAACTCNCAGATCCGGTTAACCAGCCAATTAGTACATATAAAAATCCTCGAACGAAGCAGAGAGCTTGACTTCGGGATTGCCCCTGCTTTAAAATTCGAGTTAACCGGACCTCATCAAATACTATCCAAACCCCAACGTACATACTACTCAAGCAACCAATCCCTTCCATTATAAATCACGCAACTTCGAACACCCACTCCATCTCCATAACTCCATTCCCTTCGCATTGATGGATACCGCGGCGATACTCAACCGGCCGCCAAAACCCCTCCTTTTCTTCTTCTTCCTCTTCTTCTCCCTTCATTGCATCACCACCCATTCCTTCCCCGTTACCTCCCTCCCTTCCTCCCATAACATCGACTGTTGGTGCCGCAGCGTTCCGCACCCCGAGCCATGCCGCCTCTACCTCTCTCATCCCAACTCTACCGTCCACCACCGGTCCGACTTCTTCAAACTTTCCGTCAAAGCGGCTCTCAATCTCGCAGTCCACGCTCAAGCCCGCACCAGGCGACTGGGCTCGAGATGTTCCAGCGAGGCTGAGAAGACCGCGTGGCTCGATTGCTGGAAACTGTTTGGCAACACGGTGCTCCAGCTTAACCGCACCCTGTTTTTCTCCATCAACAACAGNCCCAACTCCACCGTCCACCACCGGTCCGACTTCTTCAAACTTTCCGTCAAAGCGGCGCTCAATCTCGCCGTCCACGCTCAAGCCCGCACCAGGCGACTGGGCTCGAGATGTTCCAGCGAGGCGGAGAAGACCGCGTGGCTCGATTGCTGTAAACTGTTTGGCAACACGGTGCTCCAGCTTAACCGCACCCTGTTTTTTTCCGTCAACAACAGCAACGCCGTCGACGCACAAACGTGGCTCAGCGCCGCTCTCACCAATCTCTACACGTGCAACAAAGGCTTCACCGAGCTCAAAGCAAACTCCTCGTTCATGCAACCCGTCTTCAGCTACAGAGTTTCGGACCTCATCAGTAACTGCCTCGCCATCAACAGCGCGAGCTTTAATGGCACGGTGGAGCTGCCGAGGTGGGGGTGGGAGGGGGGTAGGAGGCTGCTGCAGGCATCCGGTCGGGCGGATTTTGTAGTGGCGAAGGATGGGTCGGGTAATTTTGGGACCATTAAAGCTGCGCTTGACGCGGCGGCGGCTCTGAGGAGGAGCAGCAGTAGGAGAATTGTAGTGCATGTTAAGATTGGTGTGTATGCGGAGTATTTGCTNGGAGCAGCAGTAGGAGAATTGTAGTGCATGTTAAGATTGGTGTGTATGCGGAGTATTTGCTGATAGCGAGCACTCTTAGGGATCTGACGATCACCGGAGATGGGAAGGGGAAGACAATTATCACCGGCAGACGTAGTGTTGCGCTTGGTTATACTACCTTTAGCTCTGCAACCATCAGTAAGAACTTCATGAACTCATTAAAAGGAGAAGGGCTTTTTTTTTCTGTTTTTCTAGGCAGGGTGGTGCATTTGCATACGCTTTGCTCATACCAAATCATTCGTATCGAATAAAAAATATGAGTACATACATAGTACCCAATTCTTATAGATTTATCTATCTCACACTAATACTTTAATATTTATAAAAATCATATGAAAAATTAAGTTCATTATCTTCTTTTTAATAATCACCTTCATCTTCTCATTCATAAAATATGTGCTTAAAAGTGAAATTTTAGGTGTGAGATAGGTACATCCATAAGAATTGTGTGCTGCCTATATAATTTTCCCTAAAAAATATTACTATTTTATGAAGGACTAGCTTAAAATACATATTTTTATGAGTGAGTAAGTATGTAAAATTTATGTTTAGGAGTTAGACATGTAAATGTACCGGACTTGTGTTGTGTGCATGTAAATCTTTTTTTTTTTTGTTCATGTTCTGAAGATGGCAACGGAAAAAATAATAAATATATGGAAATTATGAATCAAAGTTTTTTTATTTTCATATGTTGATATAATAATTATTCTTTAATTTTTATTCAATTAGCCTTAAAATATAGTTAATTAAGGACAATTGAGTTTTTGCTGTAATGATCAAAGTTTAAGAAAATAAAAAATAACAGAGGATGACAACTATTAGCTGGTATATACATATTGCAAGTAGAGATTGAACGAAATCAAGTGTTATTCTGTTTATTTTCAAAGCATTGATAGCAAAGATTTATAAATACATATAAATATATCCTAATATACATGTATTTATATAAATAATAAATAAATTTAACATTAAGTTATATTTTTTTTATAAAAAAAGATCAACCATAATATATAAAAAAAAAACATATATATGTTCTGAATTTTATACCACCTAACTTCTTTTGCATTATAAAAAAACCTTNAAGATTTATAAATACATATAAATATATCCTAATATACATGTATTTATATAAATAATAAATAAATTTAACATTCAGTTATATTTTTTTTATAAAAAAACATCAACCATAATATATATATATATAAAAACATATATATCTTTTGCATTATAAAAAAACCTTATTTTTCTTGTTATCAATCACACTTTGATGGATTTGACGGACTGTCTTTATTGTTGGAGAGCATAACACATGTCTACAGCACTGTTGTACAAAAATCAGATTTTTTAGTGGAATTTCGCTGCAAATATAATTCATCCTGACTGCTATGAATCAGGCGTATNTTATATAAATAATAAATAAATTTAACATTAAGTTATATTTTTTTTATAAAAAAAGATCAACCATAATATATATATAAAAAACATATATATGTTCTGAATTTTATACCACTTAACTTCTTTTGCATTATAAAAAAACCTCATTTTTGATGTTATCAATCACACTTTGATGGATTTGACGGACTTTCTTTATTGTTGGAGAGCGTAACACATGTCTACAGCACTGTTGTACAAAAAATCAGATTTTTGAGTGGAGTTTCGCTGCAAATATAATTCATCCTGACTGCTATGAATCAGGCGTACTTGGCGACAGATTCGTGGCGACGGACATCACAATCCGCAACACATACGGGGCCGGCTCGCAGGGCGTCGCCCTTCTCTCCGGCTCCGACCAGTCCGTCTTCTATCGATGCAGCATCGAGGGTTACCAAGACACACTCTGCGTCTACACCCAGCGCCAATTCTACCGCCAATGCGACATCTATGGCACCATCGACTTCATCTTCGGCAACGCGGCGGTCGTCATCCAAAACTCCAACATTTTAGCCCGAAGACCACTCAAGGGAGAAGCCAACGTGATCACAGCTCAAGGCCGCACCGATCAGAACCAGAACACAGGCATCGTCATCCAATCCTCAAAAATTCTCGCCGCGCCGGATTTGAAGCCCGTGCACCGGCAAGTCAAGTCGTACCTCGGCCGGCCGTGGCAGCTCTACTCGCGCACGGTTTATATGGAGAACTATATCGATAGCATAATTGATCGAGCCGGGTGGATTCCATTCAACGGAAACTTTGCTCTGGATACCCTGTTCTACGCTGAGTTCCAGAACAATGGGCCTGGAGCTAAAGTTCTGAGGTTTCGGGTGAAATGGAAGGGAGTTCATATCATTCGCCGGCCGTCGCAAGTGACGCAGTTCACGGTGGGGAACTTCATCGCCGGCGGGACTTGGTTGCCGTCGACGGGAGTGCCGTTTGATTCGGGGCTTTCATCTGGGAAATAATAGTAAAATTTGGAAATTTTGGGTTAAGGGGGTGCTGACAAATATTCTGTCATAATTAGCCTTATGCTTTATTTTTTTAGATGATTATTATTATTATTATTATATATGTGTTATTTATTCAAATTTGTACTGCATTTTTTTAAGGAGACTTAATAATTTTGTAATTTGTCTGGAGGATTTCATTGAAGGTTTATTTGGGGCAGCTGCAGCTAATTGAATAATTTGTTGATAAGCTGATTAAAAATAATTTACTAATAAGTTAAGTACGGTAGCTATTATAAACTTTTATTTTTTTGTAAAAGTCAGACTGTTGCCGGAAAACTATCATCGCACTTAAATAAGAGCGGTGTGAAAACAATGTTTTCAACATTTTCAAAACTCATAAAATAATGTAGTTTACACAAACAAGCTAGATGCGTTTTTAAAACGCAACCATACCAAATAAGTTGCCCCAAACGAGCCCTAAATGTGGGAATTTACGTACATGCCATTGGTTGCTAATTATGAATTTATGCGTTTAGTATTAAAATATCCATTCATGTAATATTCTAATTATAAATGAAATTCAAAATCTTATTAGCATTGATATTTTTTTAAATAAAGAGCTTTTTACATACATATGAGCTTTCGATATTTATATAATAGCACTTGAAAGTTTATATTTATGCTCATAGCACCTAGAACTTTTAAACACTCATAATAATAGCACACTGTTAAGTTTGTCATCTCAATGAGCTCTGCACTTTTTGGTTTTAATTATTCACGGTGCAGAGAGAAATAAACGATCAGAAAGTGAGACCGAGTCGAATGGCTCCGACCCCCATCATCACCGAAGCCGACTTCAAAACACATTGTCTACTTCTGGAGGATGGCCTCCCGAAATATTGGCAAGTGGCTACAATGTGGGATGGGAAAATTTTCTAATTTTCTAATTTGTGAAAATTTCTAAATTTTGTTTTATATTCAATGTACTTCAAAAAAAATATGATACATTCAACCAACTTTTCCCCAAACAAATGGTATATAATTAGTTAACTCCTTCATCATTCAACGGTTTCTTGTATTGGTGGTTTGCTTAGTCAAGGAGGCANCTTCAAAAAAAATATGATACATTCAACCAACTTTTCCCCAAACAAATGGTATATAATTAGTTAACTCCTTCACCATTCAACGGTTTCTTGTATTGGTGGTTTGCTTAGTCAAGGAGGCCTTGTCTCACTCAAACGGTAACGTACAAGTTAAACCAAGCTTGCATTTCGATATTACTATATGATGTGATGAAGACCGTTAAGGTAAAGCATTTAAATTAGAGTTTTAATCAGATCGAACGTTTTAATTGGCATTTGTTTTCGTGCCTTATGGATGCTTCGATTATGGGAGGCTGCATGTGCTCTGCGTGCATTTACATACAGTATACATGCCACCTAATTCTTATATATTTACATATTTAACATCTGAAATTTATTTCTTATATTTATACCGTTGGAAGTATTTCATATCTCATAAATAATAATACAATCTGAACATTTAATAAGTGAAATACAAATTTTCATGCATAGGTAAGATTNATATTTACATATTTAACATCTGAAATTTATTTCTTATATTTATACCGTTGGAAGTATTTCATATCTCATAAAAAATAATACAATTTGAACATTTAATAAGTGAAATACAAATTTTCATGCATAGGTAAGATCGTCTGTATATAAAAATCAAAATTTATGTGTTACATATGCAAATATATTGAAAGTGAATGGTACATGCAAATTTTGCTTTTTAAATCTTGTTATTTTACTAAGCAGGAATTATATTCTTATATTGTTGGTTGATGAAGACATTTTTTTGGGGCGGCTGGAACTATTTGAAGAAGCGGTTGCACGCGAAATTTCTGTAGGAAACTGCTGTGAGAAAAATTGTGCAGTAGCTATGTTGCAATTGTTTCTAAAATAATCATATNCAGGAATTATATTCTTATATTGTTGGTTGATGAAGACATTTTTTTGGGGCGGCTGGAACTATTTGAAGAAGCAGTTGCACACGAAATTTCTGCGGAAACTGCTGTGAGAAAAATTGTGCAGTAGCTATGTTGCAATTGTTTCTAAAATAATCATACTGCCCTTCCATACACATAACAATAGAAATGAAATTCATAAATTTTGAAAATGTCATAAATTTAAAATATTACATTAACAGATATACGTCACAAAATAGCAAGTAACACAAAAATTATGATTATAGTATTAAAATATAATATTATTTTAATGTTAATTTTAAATTCCAAATGATCAAGTCTGCTTGACAATTTTTTTTTAAAGCTACTCTTCACATTTGATCACTATTGAAAGAAGACTCATCGAATTCATCAGTTCATCTAAATAAGTCACAGTTCTCTGTTGATTTATTTTGAGACGCCCATAAACTTTTCTCTCATAGATGACTTCTCATCGTAATATAAATACATAACATTACAATCCACAAATGCAATATATGACCTAAAGGCATTAGATAGTGATATTTTTTAATTGTAAATACACGACATTACAATCCCTTAGATTTGTATTTCCTGATAAACCAGAGTTTATTAAATAAAAATAGTCCATATTAATGTCACAACGATATGTTCACAAGAAAAATTAAATACCAAGAACATCAATAATACAGAGAAAAAGTAAAAAAGTAAGTGAAGTCTCAAATTAAGTATAATTATATGAATAATCTGCCAGCATAAGAAGGTAGTGGACTATAAAAAAGGAGATCTTGGTTGCTTCCATGCAATTAATATTGAACTCGTACTTGTCAGAAACCTTAGACACACAAAAGCCATATAGAAAGACCCCTAAAGTCATATAATTTTGAAAGAATGGGGATTTGATTGCCTTGTCACTAAACTCATATATGTTAAAAATTATAGCAACATAAAGACCATCAATAAGAGTCCCCAACGTCTTATATCACATCATGGACCTTCAAATATAAATAAATAAATAACATACATCATACAGGTGGGAAATGCACTGTAATGAAAATATAAATAAATAAATAACATACACCATCCAGGTGGGAAGTGCACTGTAATGGAAAAAAAGGTAGTGAACCCATCAACAGTTTAAATTAACTTAGATGGTAAAACCATAATATTCACTTCACGAAAAAATATAAAATACTAATGTCCATAGAGAATAACATATAAAACTTATGCAACATTATCATGAAAGATGTGACAGAGGCATTGAATCTGTCTATCATGGAGCATTGACATAACAATCTCCCTCTTAACATTTTCTTGAATAATTTTGGCTGCAAAAACAAAATATTGAAGAATTTCATAAAAAAAATTTTAAGTTTAAGCAAATTGGAATCGATAGTATTGTGTTAAGTGTAGTGGATGAGGAGGCCATGCTAGTGCATATGAAGACGAGTTGTGAAATTTGTTCTTGTATAAATCCTACATATATGTTTTTTTTTCCACCACTACGTCTCAATAAAAATTGACTTTTAAGACTACTACTATTAGGTTTGCATGAGATTCAACAGGATCACACGAGATGCCTTCATCTTCATGGGCTTGACTCTCATTTGCTAAGTTTTCAATCACTCGTTGGCTAAGAGTCCAAGCATGAATTCCCGTAGCATCAACTCCTTCAAATATCATGGTTTTTCTTCTAATTCGGATGTAAACTATAATATATTTCTTTTTAATTTAATGCAATACTTGTAATGAAAAATAATGTAATCTTGCATATGTGCTAAAAAAATTAATAAGATGTACTTCTATCTTTTCTCTCTACCAATCCGGCAAGTGGCGAGACATATGTGCTACCCCCGTCTTTCACACCCGCAATAAACACATTGAAATTGATTATTTTTTCATTAGAGAAAAAAATTCTCTCCATAGAAGTGACAATTGAATATATCCCTACAAATGAACGGTGGGGCAATATATTCACAAAGTCTCTATCGACACACCGTTTTCGACTTCTTAGCACCAAACTGACACTACAACCAAGCAAGATCAGCTTGAAGGGGATAATAATGAACCCACCTAGTTCTGAAGAAACACTATCTCTACTACTCATGTCCAATATTTTACTTCTATACATTTTATATCTAGAATCATCTATGATGTATATAAAATGTCAAGTACTCTAGCTAGTGGAAAAGGTGGAGTAATTTTTCTGCTTCATAATATGTTCATCTTCTCTTCTATTATTCGATTCTTCTTCAACTTTCATGCGGGCAAGAACATGTGTGCTTTTTTATTTTATTCGTTTTTCTCTATTTCTCCCTACTTCTCCGACCATTTGACTTGCTACATAGGATAAATTCAGATTAAAAAATGTATGTTCTTATATTATAGACTATATATTTTACTTTATCTTATCTACATTAAAATTTGCTGCACTATGACTACCATGTTACGTTTATTGAAGTGTATTTAGTTGCACCTTGTAATTTACTGTCACAATAGTTGTGGCTACACGATACAACTTTATCATTTATTTTCCTTACTGTACGATAAACTCCATATAAAATATGTTTTATTCATTTACAATCCCTATTTATTGATTGTTCAAACTTTATTCATGTAAGTTTTGAGCACGATTCAAATAAGTTTGAAATCATATCCAAAATTTAATTGAATTAATTATTCAGCATTTACATACATACCACCTAATTACTATGTAATTGCATATCTAGCACGTAGGGTCCGTTTGGGGCAGCTTATAAATGCGGGCGGTGTTTTCAAAACGCCGCCGTGCCATTTGGTTCGCGCTTTTCGCCAGTTTATCTGAAACTGCGTTTAGGTTTCTCCACTAAATGCAGATCGTGGGTTGACCCTCGCGGCTGGTTTGCGGGCCACGCTTCAGGATAAACAACTTATCCTGAAACACACAAGCTACCCAAAACGGACTCTTAAACTCACTCTAACATTTATACAATCAAAATATGTTATATCACATAAAAAATATTATTATTTAAATTTTTAGAAAATGAAACATATATCTCGTATATAAAAAATGTAGCATATATGTAAAAAAATTAAATTTTAGGTGTTAATTATATAAATACATAAGATTAAGTGATATGTCCCCCGGCAAAAAATCCAAAAAATTGGCTCATTTTTTTCATGTTATAATAATTATGAGTATTATAAAGTCTATATATATATACACACACACACATAGAACATGAATATAAAATATATAATTTTTGACAAAACTTCTCATGTTTCTATATATTTACCGGACCACGATCTTCGAAACCCTAGCTTTTCGATCCTTTTCTGGGCGAGATCAAATAAAGCTGCACAGCAGGAGTTCCCTCGCCTACGCATTCAAGTGATTTCACCTGGTTTTCGAGGCAAGCCTGCCCCTTTTCGTCGTTATTTATGCTAAACATATCTCCCACAATCTTCTTTTTTCTCCAGTTTCTTATACTCGATTTGGTATCTATTTCTGAGTCCATATTGAAATGCTGCTATGCTATGGTCTGTTGCAAAAGCTGCTACTATATTGTTTTGTTGCATGATCTGATTGTAATTACCATGTGAAATATTCGGGACGATGGAGATGCTGTGTTTACTTTTTATCTCCTGGTTTGACTCCGTGGATAGCTATATTTTGGTCTTGCTTTGATTCCTATATGAATCTTGAATGCCTGATAAAGCAGCGAGGCAGCCATAGCACGCTTATCTTTGGCCTCGCCTTTTTGAGTAATGTCACGCAAATTCTTTGTTGATGCAGCTTGGTGCTATGATGGATGGTGACTCTGGAACACTAGCTGAATCAAATCTTTCATGTGGACGTTGCGGCAAGCCTGCTCACCTTCAGTATGTTAATTACCGATGGCCCATTGANTTCATGTGGACGTTGCGGCAAGCCTGCTCACCTTCAGTATGTTAATTACCGATGGCCCATTGATTTTTTTTTAATAGTGTTTGTATCATATTTTATTTTTTTGTAGAAATTTATTATTTTTATTGAATTACTATATGGTTGTTTGTTGATTTGATAAATATCAATAGAAGTGATTTTGCTGTAAATCCACCCACTAAGTTGCCACATTAAAGGCGCACTTAAGATAGTGAAAAATGTCATAGTAGAGAGGAAAGAAAAATTGAAAGTGAGAATATGTGTAATGACACTACTCCTTCTATAAAGTGCCATTTGGACAGAAGTTAGATCCTCACTCCATATGTTGGTTTAGATCCCTTTTAGAGATTATTATGAATAAAACTACTTCTGGTACTGCTGACATTAAGTTATCTTAATCTTTTGGAGGTAATTCTGTAGTTTGCATTAGTCGGGAATTTTTTTCATTTTTATTTTTTTCTTGAGAGACCTAGAATTTAAAGATCAGGAGATTTTTTTTTAATTTAAATTCCTATGGTTGGTTTAATATGGTTCTTATTGATATTTACACGCTTTTAAGAACTTGCAGTGTATGTGCCAGACATTCCCATTTTCTTTTTGGATTGCTATAGGCTGTTAATGTGAGCAAAGATGTATTCCACCTTCTGAAACACCTGCAGAAGTCTGCAAATGCAGTCATAGCAATAAAAGGAATGATATTGAACCATTGAAAATGCAATTGGTGGTTTGAATAAATAAACCCCAACAAAAACTACAAAGGGAAAGATATTTCTTAGCATGGATAATGACAATAATAAAAGAACTTCCTATCATGAATTTGTGCATATGTATTGAAATAGATGATTGAAAAAATCATTAGAAAGGGAAAATGCTAACATATTGCAGATCCAACCAATTTAAAAGTGAATACTTTTGTAATGAACCCTCTACTTAGAAGACATGAGATGAAAGAACATTCCAAGTGAAGAATCTCCAAATTGACAAATTAGGTTCCATGGTTAAGTAGGCCAATTTGAGGAATGATGCTGGAGCAGGATTTTAACATTCAACCATAATCCTATCCCAAGTTAAGCCCAACACGAGATTTCAGGTCTCGGTTAGCACAATCCAATCTTGCATCTTTAATTTTTTTTTTTGTCATTAGTGATAGATTAAAGGTTTAAGATGCTATAATAAATGGCATAGGAATTAATTTCATTTGTTATGATATCCCTTCACTACAAGAGTTCATTTTTTTGTTGTTGAGAGTGACAAATTAATATCCTCTTCATCTTTTTTATATGTACCGTTTGATTTTTTTGATAATTTATTGATAATTTATATACAATGTTGTTACCATCTCCTCTTCATCCATGTCAAAGGCCAGTAAAACAATCCCTCTCCTCTGATCTTTATTATGACCAGTCTATATTTTCTTTTTTCCCCATAACATTTCTCACATTATTTAGTGCATTGAATCCTAACTATATTCTTAGGCCATTTTTCATAGAATTTTATCATGTTAGCAGCTAAAATTCTTATAACAAGCAACAATAAGTTGTGATGTTTTCTTATTATCTTGGAAAATGTAATTATATAATACTTGCAATTTACATTTATACACAGCTTTCCTATGAAAAGTATAATTTCTTGAATGACATTTCTTATATATTTTTCAATTTTAAGAAGTATATTGTGCGTTTTACTGCATATCTTTGAAAATTTTTGTTTGATATGTTACACGTGCTAGTATATTCAAGTTTTGAACAAAATTGTATTTTAATTTTACATTGCTTTATTGTTTAAAAGTAGCATCTTCAAAAATATCCTTTTATTTAAATAGTTTTGAGCCTAAACACCTGGGAGACAGCTTCAAGATTATCAAAATAAGTTTATTTTTGATGATCTAAAATGATAATCCCATGGTTATTAGCCATAAGTACTGTTTGAATGGCCTGCTACATTCACTTTCTAACAACTCTACAAATCAAACAAATATAAAAAGAAAGGGAAGTGAGGTCATTGCCCATTAGCATCTAGTATTCCAAGGGAAGATATTGACTCTATGGTTTCAATTTGAAACTAATAACCTCATATTACGGATGCATTGATATTTAAACCAAACAAACAAAAAAGTGTTCCTAAAGTTTATTCCACGTGCTTGAGAGGTAAATTGTCCAATGCAATGTCAAAAGTTGGTTTTGCAATCCAAAGTGAAACATTAATATTTTGATAACTCTTCAAGCTCTCATAAAAGCTTTTAATTTTGAATTAATTAGCCTAGGTAAATAGTTTTAATTGTCAAACCATCTAATTCTTTAGCTTATCCGTGGGAGCATCAAGGTTATGAATTTTCAACACCGAGCAAGAATCAGAGCTATAAATTTTAGTTCTTACTTTAAATATTGTTGGTAACTTTGAAATGACTATTAGTGATTACGAAAATAAAAATGTTAGAATGCTCTGAGTTGCACTGCCATCAACTAGGGCAAATATTGTTAAGGTTCTAGTAATGAAGACAGTAAAAGCACAAGTTCAAATATGGAAGAGCCTAGTTATGAGCAAGTAATATACATTTTTGAAATGCTCCAGACCTAGTTATGAAGAATAAAAATGGCTATTAGTGACAGTTGGGTTGACAGGGTTCTAATTTAGGATTTGATTAAATGAGGCATGCAACTGGTGAACATGATTTAATGAATAATCCATATTAATTTTAGGTTTCAGAAATATCTCCCCTTTTCCCTCTTCCATTCATGACAAAATGAACATTTCCAGTTTAGAAGAAATATTTTTCTTCCTTTTATTGTAAGCTGCAAGAAGTTACATATGATTTAGCTTTGATTACTTCATTGTGTATTTGATTCTGTGCAGATGTCCCAAATGTGTCGAACTAAAGCTACCTCGAGAAGGTGCTGCATTTTGGTGCGTTGTATGCTCTCCCTTCTCGGCATCTTTTCAGAAAATGCATCATATTTATACATTGATACATATTAAATCCTAATATTGTTTTCCTAAATTCCATGGATATTTCTTTGAGCGCTTGATTATGGTATTAATTTGAAGACCAATAAATCTAAATTTTTTTACTAGTGTTCTTTATTTTATGTTTTTTTATAGAATATGTGTTTGTTAATTAAAGAAAGACCCGTCTTAAAATAACTGCTCCAAGTTGATCTGGCCATTTAAGATTTGGCTCTGTTTGTGCTGTTTGATGTTGTTTAATATTATGTAATTCTTTGCTATCTTGTAAAGCGAATGTTTATTTGATACAACATGCTGCTGTTACTGATATGAGAAGTTAATTAACCACAAAGAACTTTATTCTGAATTCATGTAACATTAGCTTAACATAAAAAATATTTATTATTCTTAAATTATTTAAACTAATTAGTTTGTTAATTAATCAATACATGACTAGCTCACAAATTTTTGCCTTGACTGTCAAGCAGCTAATTATTCGCTCTATTAATCAAACAATTTTAATATCATAATTATTTGTTGAGGCATAGTTAATCATAATTAGTTTATTCATTAATTAATGTCAGACTAGTTAGAGTAACATATCGTTTCATCAGTTAATTGTAACTATTTATCTTAATTAATCCCTAATTTATATAAACTATTTAGCACCTAAAACATTAACCACTACCTGATAATTTAATCCATTAATTAACATTTTTTAATTGAGTAGCTCACGAGCTAATGTGTTCATTCTAGGTTGGCTCAAGTTTAGATTACATAATTAACTATATTATTTAACTTATCAGTTATTAGACTATTAAGAATATTTTATTATCAAAATCATTAATCACTACGTTTAACTAATTCTTAATTAGCTCAAGTAATCATTTAGTGCATTAACCTATTACTAATTAATGTACATTATTATTCCAGGTTTTAACAAATGACTAATTATGAGTTTATCCAAATAAGTGTATTTTACATATTTAATTCCATTTATTAATGCTAATTTTCTATCCTGATTAATCTTTAAATTATCATTTTATTTGTTCAAGTAGACTATTATGAGCAAGCGGTTTCAAGCATTTGTCTCAAATTTTAAAAAACTTGTATTCTTGGGAATTTCTTTTTTGACTCTCATAAAGTGAATTTTTTTTTGCAATGGCTGATATTCTCCTTAAACAACATCTGAAAGTTGATTATTCTTCCCGGATTAACAGATTTTGACAGCTTAAATCATCACCAAAATNCAAGCGGTTTCAAGCATTTGTCTCAAATTTTAAAAAAACTGTATTCTTGGGAATTTCTTTTTTGACTCTCATAAAGTGAAATTTTTTTTGCAATGGCTGATATTCTCCTTAAACAACATCTGAAAGTTGATTATTCTTCCCGGATTAATAGATTTTGACAGCTTAAATCANCAAATATTCTGTCATAATTAGCCTTATGCTTTATTTTTTTAGATGATTATTATTATTATTATTATATATGTGGAATTTATTCAAATTTGTACTGCATTTTTTTAAGGAGACTTAATAATTTTGTAATTTGTACGGAGGCTGTTTGATCAAGGATCCGTTTGAGGTAGCTTATTTGGTGAGGTGCCTTTTTGAAAATGCACTGACCTGTTTGGGTAAACTGTGTTTTGGCAGCTTATGCGTTTTTAAAACGCATAAAACAACATTTTCACACCGCACATATTTAGGAGCGGTGACAACTTATTGGCAACAGTATGGAAAAGCCAGACCACTATCAAAAAGCAGTTACCACACATAGATAGGAGCGGTGTGAAAACACTATTTTCAGCGTTTTCAAAACGCATAAAATGACCCAAACATGACGCCACCGCACCAAATAAGCTGCCACAAACGGGCCCTAAATGTAGGAACTTGCGTACGTGCCATTGGTTGCTAATTATGAATTTATGCGTTTAATATTTAAATATCTATTCATGTAATATTCTAATTATAAATGAAATTCAAAATCTTATTAGCATTGATATTTTTTTTTAAATAAAAGGCTTTTTACATACATATGAGCTTTCGATATTTATATACTAGCACTTTAAAGTTTATATTTATGCTCATAGCACCTAGAACTTTTAAACACTCATAATAATAACACTATGCTAAGTTTGTCTCAATGAGCTCTACACTTTCTGGTTTTAATTATTCGCGGTGCAGAAAGGAATAGACGATCAGAAGTGAGACCAAGCCGAATGGCTCCGACGCCTGCATCATCACCGAAGTCGGCTTCACAACACATTGTCTCCTTCTGAAGGATGGCCTCCCAAAATATTGGCAAGTGGCCACAATGTGGGATTGGAAAATTTTCTAATTTTCTAATTTGTGAAAATTTCTAAATTTTGTTTTATATGCAATTTACTTAAAAAAAAAATCTGACACATTCAACCAATTTTTCCCCAAACAAATGGTATATAATTAGTTAACTCCTTTATCAATCAACGGTTTCTTGTAGTGGTGGTTTGCTTAGTCAAGGAGGCCTTGTCTCACTCAAACGGTAACGTATAAGTTAAACCAAGCTTGCATTTCGATATTAATATATGATGTGATGAAGACCGTTAAGGTAAAGCATTTAAATTAGAGTTTTAATCAGATCGAACGTTTTAATTGGCATTTGTTTTCGTGCTTAATGGATGCTTCGATTATGGGAGGCTGCATGTGCTCTGCGTGCATTTACATACATACCACCTAATTCTTATATATTTACATATTTAACATTTGAAATTTATTTCTTATATTTATACCGTTGAAGTATTTCATATCTCATAAAAAAATAATACAATTTGAACATTTAATAAGTGAAATACATATTTTCATGCATAGGTAAGATCATCTGTATATAAAAATCAAAATTTATGTGTTACATATGCAAATATATAGAAAGTGAAGGGTACATGCAAATCTTACTTTGAAAATCTTGTTATTTTACTAAGCAAGAATTATATTCTTATATTGTTGGTTGATGAAGACATTTTTTGGGGCGGTTAGAACTATTTGAAGAAGCAGTTGCAGACGAAATTGCTGTGGGAAACTGGGGAAGCTGCTGTGAGAAAAATTGTGCAGCAGTTATGTTACAATTGTTTCTAAAATAATCATTTTGCCCTTCCATACACATAACAATAGAAGTGAAACTCATAAATTTCGAAAATGTCATAATTTTAAAATATTACATTAACAGATATACGTCACAAAATAGCAAGTAACACAGAAATTATGATTATAGTATTAAAAAATAATATTATTTTAATGTTAATTTTAAATTCCAAATGATTAAGTCTACTTGACAATTTTTTTTTAAAGCAACTCTTCACATTTGATCACTATTGAAAGAAGACTCATCGAATTCATCAGTTCATCTAAATAAGTCACAGTTACCTGTTGATCTATTTTGAGACACCCATAAACTTTTCTCTCATAGATGACTTCACATCATAATATAAATACATAACATTACAATCCACAGATGCAATATATGACCATAAAGGCACTAGATAGTGATATTTTTTAATTGTAAATACACGACATTACAATCCCTTAGACTTGTATTTCCTGATAAACCAGAGTTTATTAAATAAAAATAGTCCATATTAATGTTACAACGATATGTTCACAAGAAAAATTAAATACCAAGAACATCAATAATACAGAGATAAAGTTAAAAAGTAAGTGAAGTTTCAAAGTAAGTATAGTTATATGAATAATCTGCCAGCATAAGAAGGTAGTGGACTAGAAAAAAGGGGATCTTGGTTGATTCCATGCAATTAATACTGAACTCGTACTTGTCGGAAACCTTACACACAAAAACCATATAGAAAAACCCCTCTAAGGTCATATAATTTTGAAATAAGAGGGATTTTGATTGCCTTGTTACTAAACTCGTATATGTCAAAAATTATAGCAACATAAAGACCACCAATAAGAGTCCCCAAGGTCTTATATCACATCATGGACCTTCAAATATAAATAAAAAAATAACATACACCATCCAGGTGGGAAGTGCATTGTAATGAAAAAAAAGGTAGTGAACCCATCAACATTTTAAATTAACTTAGATGGTAAAACCATAATATTCACATTTCACGAAAAAAATAAAATACTAACGTCCGTAGAGAATAACATATAAAACTTATGCAACATTGTCATGAAAGATGTGACAGAGGTATTGAATCCGTCTATCATGGAGCATTGACATAACAATCTCTCTCTTAACATTTTCTTGAATAATTTTGGCTGCAAAAACAAAATACTGAAGAATTTCATAAATTTTTTTTTGAAGTTTAAGCAATCTAATAGAATAAGGAATCAATAGTATTGTGTTAAGTGTAGTGGATGAGGAGGCCGTGCTGGTGCATATGAAGACGATTTGTGAAATTTGTTCTTGTATAAATTCTACATGTATGTTTTTTCTCCACCAGTACGTCTCGATAAAAATTGAAGTTTAAGACTACTACTATTAGGTTTGCATGACATTCAACAGGATCACACGAGATGCCTTCATCTTCATGGGCTTGACTCTCATTTGCTAAGTTTTTCAATCACTTGTTGGCTAAGAGTCCAAGCATGAATTCCCGTAGCATCAACTCCTTCAACTATCATGATTTTTCTTCTAATTCGGATGTAAACTAGAATATCTTTCTTTTTAATTTAATGCAATACTTGTAATGAAAAACAATGTAATCTTGCATATGTGCTAAAAAAATTTAATAAGATGTACTTCTATCTTTTCTCTCTACCAATCCGGCAAGTGGCGAGACATATGTGCTACCCCCGTCTTTCACGCCCACACTAAACACATTGAAATTGATTATCTTTTCATAAGAGAAAAAAATTCTCTCCACCGAAGTGACAACTGAATATATCCCTACAAATGAACGGTGGACCAATATATTCACAAAGTCTTTATCGACACCTCGTTTTCTGCTTCTTAGCACCAAACTGACACTACAACCAAGCAGCATCAGCTTGAAGGGGCTAATAATGAACCCACATAGTTCTGAAGCAACACTGTCTCTACTACTCATGTCCAATATTTTACTTCCATATCTTTTATATCTAGAATCATCTATATTGTATATAAAATGTCAAGTACTCTAGCTAGTGGAAAGGTGGAGTAATTTTTTATGTTTGATAATATGTTCATCTTCTCTTCTATCATTCGATTCTTCTTCTACTTTTTTGCATTTCATCCGGGCAAGAACATGTGTGTTTTATATTTTATTCGCCTTTCTCTATTTCTCCCTACTGCTCCGACCATTTGACTTGCTTAAATTCAGATTAAAAAATGTATTTTCTTATATTATAGACTATATATTTTACTTTATCTTATCTACATTAAAATTTGGTGCACTATGACTGCCATGTTATGTTTATTGAAGTGTATTTTGTTGCATCTTGTAATTTACGGTCACAATAGTTGTGACTACACGATACAACTTTATCATTTATTTTCCTGATTGTACGATAAACTCCATATAAAATATGTTTTATTCATTTACAATCCCTATTTATTTATTGTTCAAACTTTATTCATGTAAGTTTTGAGCACGATTCAAATAAGTTTGAAATCATATCCTAAATTTAATTGAATTAATTTTTCGACATTTACATACATACCACCTAATTACTATGTAATTGCATATCTAGCACTTAAAACCCACTCTAACATTTATACCATCAAAATATTTTATATCACATAAGAAAATATTATTATTTTAATTTTTAGAAAATGAAACATATCTCTCATATATAAAAAATGTAGCATATATGTAAAAAAATTAAATTTTAGGTGTTAATTATATAAATATATAAGATTAAGTGATATGTCCCCCGGCAAA
>JXCR01038666.1:351154-365117 GCA_002079205.1 Phalaenopsis hybrid cultivar | reverse complement strand
CTCCTAACATGTCTACGCGTCCTCATCCTTTTATTGCCAAATAATAATAATAATAATAAAAGAAAAAAATTCCCAACTCCATTCCTCATGTTTGGATCCAATTTGAAACCCACGCATCAACTCATTCCCACACCATCAATTGATAAAAACCCCCTTCGATTCCTCTCGCACTACACCTCTCGCCGATGACTCCACTGTGGTCGTTTGGTCTGCTAACCACACTTCTACAACCAAAAACATGAGATTCTACTCCACCGCCTCCTGTTCTCACGTGAAATGCATCCCATCCCCATTTTGACGAAACCCACACCCACGTCGAGGAGCCATCTCCCTTCATTTCCTCCTGTCAACCAAACCCATAACTTTTTCTCTTCCATTCTTGTCTCTAACAACCGACATCACCAAATGACCCTCCCTAACACAGCGCCCCACGCTCCAGATCCCATTGCTCCACACATACCCATCTGTTCCACACTCGATAAAAGCTTAGGCTAGCAACGTACTTAGGTCATNTCTGTTCCGCACTCGATAAAAGCTTATGCTAGCACGTACTTAGGTCACAGATCGCTTTCTCTTCCCTCTCTTGCAATCCGCTTGAGGCTCACTCCTCACCTGCTGCTGCTGCCCTGCTCGTCTAGCATCCTCTTCTATTCCACATCACTGCAAACCCACAAATCCCCCTTTGTTTGTGATTGCATCTTACTGGATTATTATTTTGGATCCCTCACATTGCAGCAGGTCATCCCAAATGATGTTCATCTCCGCCTTTTCTCCCGGTTTTTTGCTACAGCCATACCGCCTTCCTCTTCGCTCTCATCTGTTGTAAATTCACTTCGATTCCTCTCACACAACACCTCTCGTTGACGACTTTGGAAAATGCTCTTCTTAATCTTCAATCTTGGTGCATCATAAGATAAGCTTTATTTTTGACATCCATCACCTCTCCTCTTCCTCCTCCTCCACCGTTTAGATAGAATCGTCGTTGGTCCTTATGACTCCTCTTCTCATCATCGTTCTCGGTTTGCACAGACCGAGATTTCGCCTTCCATTTATTGTCCCCATTTCATACCAAAGCTCTACCTTCTCTCATCCTAACGCCAAACTCTCCACCCATAATCTCTTTTGTGCAGATGAGCTTTCGCTAACCTACTCAGTTCTCCATCTGCTACACGAGAAATTAGCTTAATTGTCTCATAGTAGGAAAACCCAGTTTCACCTTCACTTTTGACTTTCTCTAGGCGACCCGAACTCCAATGGCCACCCTCTCCACTCATCCCACTAAGATTTTATCAATTCTTCATCTTAGTAAGGTATAAAACAAGCAAACTTAAGTACCCGTTCGGGATGTTGCACCTCGTCCCAGAAGTTCTGTATTAAGTATCCATTCGGGTGTTTCACCTTAACATGGAAAATCTATTTGGTTATTCATGATGGTACCTGAAGGCCAATTCTATAAGTACCTTTTCGGATTATTCCGTCCCGACGGGAAAACAATATTATGCTTTATTCAGATACATATAGGCCTATGCATGCCTCTTGCGTAACCAAACTCCTATTGATGGAAGATAGGTGTTAGGCATATGAATATGTCGAAGACATTCAAAATCAAGCGGGAGTCAGGATCTCTGGCATGTCCAAGTGTTGTCGAAATTTTGACTGAAAGTTGAACTTAAAAAAATAAAAAAAAGGTCATATTAATCAAAACTTAAAAGAACTCGTATTGATTAAAATATGAATTGCAAATCAAAATAATATTGATTTTATATAAGAAATAAGGGGTGTTTTATCTGTATATTCACATGAAGTTATCTTAATTTTTAACCCAATCCTTTATAAACGATGTATAGGTGAGAAGAATTAAATGAAATAATCAATTTCTCAGTTATGACCAAGTTGTTAGAAAATTTCAACCGGATAGATCAATTTCCCAAACTAAGCTTTAAAATTTATTTGAAATTCAATTATCTAAATTTTTGAAATCGATTCTCTATGAGCAGAGTAAAGTCAATAATTTTCAAATCAAATAATTTTCCAACAATGTCGAGTTGAGGGAAAATTTTAACCAAAGGAGTTTATTTTCAAAATTAAGTTTGAATAAATATCTAAATAATTTAAACTATCATAATTTAAAAACTTGATCCCTTATAAGAAAGGCAGAGCTTATAATATTCAAATCAAATAAGTCAAATTTCTCGATGATGATGGCTGAGCTGTTGGAAGATTTCAATCGGAGGGGTCTATTTGTTAAAATCTAATTTCAATAAATTTCTTTTGAAGATATTCAAATCATACAGTTCTTAAACATGATATTCTGTAAAGTGGGGCAATTCTATAATGTTCAAATCAAATAATTAATTTCCCGATGATGACTGAGTTGATATAAGATTTCAATCAGAGGGGTTTATTTTCAAAATTTAGCCTTTAAATTTATTTGAAATTTAATTCATATTATTTATGAACTCGATCCGCTGTAAGCAGAATAGAGTTGATAATGTTTAGATTTAATCGTGGAAACTCGAGCCTTTTCAACCAAGACATAAAGTTGGCAAGATTTAATTCTAATAAAAAAATAATAGAATCCAAAAAATTATAAAAAATAAAAAATATAAAAATTAAAATCACTAAAAGCTAAAAACAAAAATTTTTCCACCTTCCGCATCAGTTTGTCGAGGGCGGTAAATTTATGTCTGATCTAAACTCACTTAGAGATAGTGTCACATCATATATAGTACTAAATTTACTATCAAGTTATTCTATGCCGGTATGGATGTGACCTGTATCTTTCCTCCGTGTGGCTTGGCCAACTGACTCCATGAAAAATTGTTTAAGACCTGAGCACCCTGACCGGCTAGTTATCGTCAAATGACAATATTAAATTAATGTCACAAATATGACCAGTATATTCTCCAATGGCTCTTTGCTCTTTTAAATGTGAATCATAAGATATATTTGATAGGGCACAAAATCCTCTGTTAGCTAAGTTTGACTTAAATTAGTCTTCTTAGACAAACTTCATCCCATGTGTACAAGGTCCCCATGGACAAAGTAACTCCTGACTGCTAAGGATCATTCGGTCAGGTTGAGTCGACTACTTTCTCTGACTAAGTTGATCAGAGTTCATGACAATTCAGGAAGACATACCAAGAGATCTTGATCGGGTTTGTTATCATCTATACTTTTAAGCTTAAAGTAACAATTTTTATAATTTATAAATTCAATCAAATTTCACAAATTGCTGCTACTATATGTTGAGTTATCAACGCCTCAACGACTAGCTTTAATTGAAAGTGTTCTCGTGTTATCAGAAAGGATAATTAATCATAAGAGCTTGCGTCTATGGGAAACCTCAAACACCCTATCAAAAGTCCTCACAAAATGAAGGCGAAATCTTTGGGTAGTGTCTTATCTAAAATTTCTTCAGCCTTTTGAAAATTTAACCCAAAACCTTAAGTAAACTCCCTCGTCGGTTATTTTCGAGAGGGGACAGGGCAACAAATTTTTGGAGCCTACTTATGCTTTCGAATATGGTTTTAACAAATGTAAACACATGCCTCAAATGCCTTGAGGCGCACATCTCAGATAAAAAAAAATATTTAAGTTTCACTAGGGATAACAATGCAGAAGTCTTAGACATTTTTTATGCACTTCATATTGGGACGCGCATCGAGGTGCTTGCCTCAAATATTTTTTAAAACCATGCATAATGCATGATGATGATGATGATTCATCTTTCCTTGGCTGAAATCAGCATCCATTTTTAATACTTCTCTCATGGTACCTACTTAAATTCATTTAGGGTGATCTAGATAATTTCGCACAGGGAAGACATGATGATATATTGTCCAGTTATTTGCCTGCTAGGTTATTTTAATAATGAATGTATATCTTGAGTTTTCTGTTATATCTTGTGCCACATTGAAGCTTCGCAAAGTTTCCCGCTAAAAAAAATTGCAAGCACACCCAATTCCTTTTTTGTACAGTAAATAGAGTTTTATTACTTTTTCTGAAGCTCAGTTGGATTTTACTTATCCCTTAAATTTTTTGAGCTTATTCTTTTATAGTACACAGTTGGTTCACTAGGGAGAAGTACTAGTGTCTGCTTGTTTTCTATAGGGTTATTTTTTTTGGGAAGTACAACATTGTACTGGGTAGATACATTTCTAGTTGGTATCACATATTTTAATTATGTAAAGTTTGCTATTCATTAAAATTGTCATTAGCTTCATTATTTTCAGATTCGATTATCATGGTCTTTTGGTTTTGCACCACAATGGTATGATATTTCTAATTATATAGATTCATTTAGCAACCATATTTTACTCGATGTATGCTGCATGATACTTACATTGCTGGATGAAATGACATAATTTACTAATGGTTATGAGTTTCTTACGGTGGGAGGTTCTACCCTAAAGTGAGCGGCGGTGACTTTAATCTTGTATATATTGTATGACAACTTAAAGTCGCTGATCATGGTGGTGGTGTTGGTTATATAAATTCATCACAGCAATCCAGTCTTTGTTAACTACAATATTTTACATTCTGTACTCAACATATATTTGTTTATACATCCACTTCATACCATTCATGAGATACATGGTGAATATGGATTCTATAATGCCTTCAAAGCCCTTGTTTTCTGTGCTCTTTTTCTTTGAAAGTGAATTTGGGGATTTGGTTGCTTATCTTTACTTAAAAAAAGGAACTAAATAGATGAAATGGAATTTTTGTCCTGCCAGGGAGTCCCCAAGATCGAACCAAACAGTGACTTGCAGAGTAGAGTAGAAGTAAGCATGGCTAAGATTTTAATTATATCGAGTTTTAAGTGATAATCGAAGCGTAACTTTATTTTATATTATGTTGGCATGTGTACATTTTAAAGATAAAGACGGCAGATCAGATCGACCGAATGAGAGAAACATGCCGGGTAAGTTTGTCCTCATTGTTTTCTTAATCTTTCTGTTTTAGGGATTTGAAGTCATTTTGTGTATTAATAATAAGTCTGTATGGTGATATTCTATCATTTATATTGCTATATTAATGTAGCCACGGAGTGAAAATAGAATCAACAACTAATTAATAATTTATAGTTCATGTTACTGAGTAAATAGGCTGTTGGATAGTTGCTTTCAATCTTTTCCTAAATGTGATTATCCATAGGACATTTAGTGAATGGTTGGGTAAACATTAAGCCATTTAGAATTAAGAGTTGATCAACTAAAGCCGTAGCCTATGAAGTCTTGACCATTGTTTCAACTTTTTTAATAGAATTCTGTTAATCTTGATAGAAGCATTACATGAAATAATAATCTGTGCATAGTTTTTAATTTTATTTTATTTTCATTAATTAGTTTATTTTAATGTGTCATTTTTGTAATAAAAACATGCTAACAATGATGGACAAGAGAGGGATGTCTTTCATGTTGGTTTTTATGATTTGGCATGGTTTGTTTTGAATCAATTTAGTTTAGATCCCGCAAAGAATTGAGGTTGTTGTAGTAAGGTTGTTTTGGGATGTCTATGATGATTCGTTGGAATTTTTTGTGGCATTAAGAGATTGGTGTAGTTATTGGTGTGGGAACATATCCCTTCTTTTGCAGGTCGTGCTGCACGTCTCTTAGGGACATCAGGTCTTTTGGTTTTGGTGGCTTTTTCAGATCTGATGAATTGAGTGTAATTGTTGTTTTGCTCTCTTCTTAAGTGTTATGAATTATTCAGTTTTAACAACTGGATGATTGTTTCAAATGTGGATAGGAATTTTGAGAAATTTTAAATTTTGGCTATAATTAATTTGGAAATGAATTTAAACTTGTATTTTTGTCCTATGCTAAGTACTAGAATAAGGACGAGGAGACTATAGCTAGTTATTTTGTATCATTTAGTTCTGAACTTTGTGCTGAATAAAATTTATTTTATATTTTCAGCCTTATGAGTACAAGTTAGATCTGCGATTCTTTCACGTGTAGTACAAATACGAGTATTGGGGGCAGCCATTTCCTTGTACTAGCGTACGGCTTGAATTTGTTGTGGCATTAAGAGATGGGTGTAGTTGTTGGTGTGGGAACATATCCATTTTTTTTGCAAGTCGTGCTGCACATCTTTTAGGGGCATCATGTCTTTTAGTTTTGATGGCTTTTTCAGATCGTATGAATTGAGAGTAGTTTTTGTTTTGTTCTTTTCTTAAGAGGTTTGAAGTATTCAGTTTTAACAACTGGATGATTGTTTCAAATGTGGATAGAAATTTTGAGAATTTTAAATTTTGGCTATTATTAATTTGGAAATAAATTTAAACTTGTATTGAGTTTGTCCTATGCTAAGTTCTAGTATAAGGACGAGGAGACTATAAGTAGTTATTTTGTATCATGTAGTCCGGAACTTTGTGCTGAATAAAATTTATTTTCTTTTTGCAGCCTTACGAATACAAGTAGATCTGCTATTCTTTCATGTGTACTGCAAATACGAGTATTGAGGGCAGTCATTCCCTTGTACTAGCGTGTGGCTTGATTTTTCTATTTTAATAACTTCATTTGTTTTTTTTTTTTAAATATGTATAATTTGTTATTAGTTTACTGCATATTAGATAGTTCTCAATTGTAGAGAATCAAGTCTAAACTCATAATAAATATACAATACGCACTGATAGAAGTGACAGGAGTAAAAAAAAAAAATTTATAAAAAAATATTAAAAAAAAAATTTATAAAAAAATATAAAAAAAATGATAAAAACCACGATGCCTAGGCGCCTAGCCTAATCAAAATAGTTCACCATATAAATGTTGTTACAAAGTTTCACACTTCTCTTCCCACAATATTTATTTATTTATATATGTTACAATCAGGATAATTGGATGAGAACTTTAATGTTAATATTTAGAGAACATGTAGATAATAATAACTGGATTATAAAATCCGTTGGCAGTGGTCAGGGATGATTTATAGTGATTATGGGCTTTTTTCTATTTTTGTGAGTTTAGATTTAATTCTGAGTTTTTCTTTTCTCCTCATGTGAAGAATTGTAATCTATTTATAGTTTTGAGTGTAATATTTTGGTAAATTTGACTAAAAATCCCAAAACAGTTTATTAGCTTGTTCATGTTGTTCCTTTGGTCATAGAACATTCTTTCAACATTTAATAATCTTAATGATTTTAAAATTGAGTGATCTTAGGTTTGTTTGATTCAACTCATCGAGACGCTCAGTTTAACTATTAGCATGTCAAATTTAAAGATTGTTTTATCTGTTAAGTATGCTTTCAATTACTCTTCAAACGTTTATTTTGGGCTTATTTAGACTCAAATTTAAGCAGTTTAGGTGTTATTGGTTTGTATTATTGAGAATTTCAACTTGATTATAAATTTCTTAAAATCAAAGTTTGGATAAGCTTGAATTTAACAATTAGCACGTCAAATTCAAAGATTGTTTTACCTTTTAAGTGATGCTTCAAAGCTTTCAAATACTCTTAAAATGTTTGTTTAGGGCTTATTTAGATTCAAATTGAATCACTTTTGGTGTTGTTGGTTTGTATTATTGAGAAGTTAAACTTGATTATAAATTTCTTAAAGTCAAAGTTTGGATGAGCTTGAATTTACTTTTAAAGCTATCTTATCCGAAATGCATTAGGATTCATGCCTGATAATATGAAATTTCTAGTAATATATCAATTGCCTCTGTATTTTTGTACATCAAGACCTTTGCTAGCTAAAAATAAATCCTGTGTAGTAGAAAAATTTTGTGATATCAAGTTAAAATTTTGGAGAAATTATAATGCTCAAGCACTCCCTAAATATTAACTGAACCTTCCGTTAGGTCCGTAAATCAAGTAAAATTATTTTAATCATAATTTCAAATATTCTTGAAGTTAGCATTGTTGAACTTCGCCATTTAACAAAAGTATACTATTGGCATGGGGAGCATCAATCCGCATGCCATCCATATGATTTGCAAAATCAATAGCTGTGGGGTTTGACCACCCATCTCTTTTATAAGGACTGCATTTAGGTCGCAATTCTCTAGTTTAGCTGAACAATTGTTGTATTTTAAAGCTATGCTTATATGCAAAAAATTAGAGTAGGAAAAAGGGCGTGTTTGGGTGCTTACGTGCCTGTGTGGGAGGAAGAACCCTTTGAGCCTCATCGCATCTCATTTTTGTGGTTATGTTGGGGGAACTTTAACAAGCTTGGAGGAATGATTTCATGGCACGAGCAATGTACTTGATAGCTTGGATCGACGACAGCGGCTAGCACAAGTGAGGATGGATACCTTAATGAACTACTTCATATAGATTAGAAGCTGACATTATGATTATGTGGGATAGTTGTACTCTTCCATCTCTAATATGTTTACGAACAAAAACTTCAATCTTGTCAATGTCTCTTTCCATTTCCATCATCGTATATGGAGCCTCCAAGATGCTTGTGCAATGAGGAGAATGATTAGCAACTCTCTCTTGAGGAAGCTCTCTATTTTTTACTCTATTTATGTTTAGGGAATCGAGGGAAATAAGTGACTTAAGTGTTGGGGTGATTTATTTTTCTTTGCTCATTCTAATCTTGCTTTGCTTTTTAGTTTATGCTAACTTTTTTGTCTTCATTTTTTTTTTAGAACTTCTTGAGAAAGATCTCATTGGTGTTGGCTTGGTTTTGTCCCAAAATTGTCATGTGAATAGCTTACATTTTTTAAATTAATTAATTTTTTTTTTAATAGTGGAGAGGGCATAATAATATTCAAAATGTGCCTAGTCGCTATATATTAAGTTGTATTAATTTTATTTAGATGAAGTCTTAAATTTTAGACATCCATTAACATAGCATTACTTGTTGGCTTCTTTATTTTTTATGAAAAATAGCAGTGGTATCACTACACGGGCTTGTGGAAATCATTTATTTATATTTGGTACAATAGTACCATGGTGTTATGGCACTTTTAGTCTTTTGTACGTAGTTTTCATCACAAATTCACCATTAGTATGTAATATTACGCTTTTAATTCCTATACTATACTTTTGACTGATGCGGGAAAATATTTAAAACAATTTTATGCTTCTTAAAGTTGTGTAAATTTCAAGTATTACACTATTACTCATACAATTTTAAGCATAAAATCATTAAGTGGCAAATCACAAAATGATGAATGTGAGTTTTCTAACCAGGTTATTTTTAGTAAAAGATATTGGAAAATAAAAGTGAGTTATTATTTGTTTGAAAACAAAAGAATGAGAGTTTTCATCTGTTAAAAAAGAGATGAGAGCTATCATCTTTCTATAAAAAAGATTTTTGTGACATGAAGTGTTTCTTTGTATTAGCTATAATACTCCTTGGTGGTTTGTGAAAATTTTTATATGTTTTGATGGAGGTACTAATAGACCCTTGAACTGCTCATTTTTCTTGAGATCATGAGGTTTTATTCACATGTCATTTTGCTGAATCTAGGACTACATGTGGTTTAATTATGCACAAAGAAAATCAAACATAATTCTAAATTCACTTAGATCACATAAAAAATAAAACGATGTGCCATCAAGAAAAAATATGGTACTTGAGAGTTTGCTTGTATCTTAGCTAACTTATAATAATTTTACAAATCACCAAGTTAGATTGAGGCTGATGTGAATGAATAGTCCTGGCATAAATTTTTTTCTTTTGTAGGTGGATGATAACTATTATTCTTTTTGTTAGGAGAATGATAATTTCTTTTTTTTTTTTTTCAAAATTTATCCGAGAAATATTTTGCTTAATAGACTCGTTTCATTTCTTTGGTTATTTGCAGTTGATATTTTCATACTAGAAATTTCACAAGTGATACTTAGAATTTATATAACTTTGAAATGTGCAAAATTATATATGATATTTTCTTTTGTCTATCAAGAGTAGAGGCATTGGAATTAAAACTATGATATTGCTGCTTGTAGTCATGAAAACTTTTTATAGAAAAAAAATTAATGCTGTGAAGCTATTTTATCAAATATAAACCGCTAATTTTTATAACTCGATGCAATAATATCCGTCTTATTGTTTGTAGAAAAAAAATGTAAACATGTCTTGTTATGTTGATGCTTACATGTAGCTAGACTCACTTTCATTTAATTAAGATTAATACATTTTAATACATGTGGACTATGTCCTCTTTTTTTTTAACATTTTACTCTTCCCAACCTCCAAATATAAATAAATAAGAAAATGGAAAAAAAGGCAAGTTATTTGCATGACATTTTTAAGATGAGATCAAGCCCAAACTAATAAAATATATCTTAAAAGATTTTTGGAAAAATAATACATAGGGATTGGCTCACTTTCATTATTATTTTACATCCTCACCCTTCAAATAGAAAAAAAGGAAAGAAAATTGAAAAATTAGGTTTCCACTTGAAATTATTAAGACTGAACTAGACTAATAAATCCTTCTTGAGAATTTAGTAAAAACAACATTAGCAGAAACCAATGGATAAAGCAAGGTCAAAGCAAGGCCAAATTTAAAAGTACCGATATCATAAAAAATAAAGAGAGAATAAGGCATAACATCCATGTTCGGGAGCTGCTAGCAACCTTATCATACTTGTTTTCTAGAGGCTCTATAGGCTGCACAATTATGAAGAAAAGAGACATTGCTACCATTGGGGTGTGCTAGTTTGCAAAAATATAAAATCGGGAGGAGTTGAAGTAACCCACTATCGGTCAACTTTTCGATTTTGAAAATTGAAAATCATTTTTAAAATTTAATTTAATATAAGAGGTATATAGTTTGAGTTTTGAAAGTAATATATTTTAATTTTTAAAAAATGAAACCAAATGAATCTCATTAATCTAATAATTTGCATAATCGTGTTCGATACCGCGAATACTACACCCTCCCGAAAGATAAGTGTATATCTAGGCGATAGACCCAATCCTGCAAATTAAGAGATTTGTGACATCTATTTGGTATACTAACTTTTTATGTGTGGCTGACAAGTTCTCTTATCTAATATAAAGATTAAATAGGGTTTATTTTACTTGAGTTCCAAGTTTCCTATAGAGTCAAACCCCTATAGTTAATTACATCCCAAATGACTGAGGTCACTTGAGCAAACTCTCGATAATGATCAGAGGTACTAGTCTTCAAGTTTTCAAGGTTTAAGTTTTCACGGTAGGACGTGGAAAAGCAAGTGGGAGTTACTCAAATGGGAATAATTATTTTCAGGAGTACAAAGAAAGGAAAAAGGTAGGGGATGTCACGGATCTTGAGGTAAAACCTCAGTGACTTCCCAAATTATTGTAATGTGTGGTTGAGTTTTGGAGACGATGTTATTTGGATGTTTAATCCTTCAAATTTTATTATTTGAGACTTACATTTGCATAACATTTGATTATGCAAATAGCCCGCAGAGATATGAGAGTTTACGTCGTATCACACGATAACTTCGGATCCTAAGACGAATTAGGACTTATGCCGCACAACATGGTTGTACATGAGCCTAAAGTGGGTGTGAGGATTTACATCGCGCTGTGCAAGCTACCTCGAAATCATGTGTGTTTTTAGACTAAAGAGAGAGATTACTGAAGAAGATCCTCTTATTGCTCAATCCAAGCTTCTTGTCGTGCTGTCCACAAAGCTGGCTCCAAGATCCTCGTTAAAATAACAATCCTAAGGCTCAAAAGATTTTACCAGTTGCTTTTCAAATTTTTGAGGTTTGTTGTCATTCAAGCATTATGGGGGGTTAAAGTTGATTAGAGCGACACCAGTTAGGATTCCACGGCCCCCTTATTCCGGTATCACTATTTTCTTTTGAATTTACTTTGTTTAAACGAGTTATTAAGCTCATTTAAACTTGAGAGATCTCATTAGCATTCGCGGGTTAGCTCATTCGAGGGACTTCCGCAAATTCAAAAGTACGTGTTATGTTTTTTTTGTTTTGTTTTGGAAATGTTTAATTTTGAAAAATAGTTTTGTTTTGAAAATGAAATCGCAATCAGTGCATGCATGATACATTAGAACAAGAGTAAATTGCAGTGATAAAATAAAAAAAATAAAATGTACCTGCGTACCTGACATATATGTTGTTGCTATCCCTGCTGCGTGTTTAGCTCATAAAACATCATATATTTTGCAGAGAGCTTAAATAAATTGCAGAAAAAAGAAGAAAAACAGTAAGCACCAGAACAAGTCGTAACAGTAACTAGGAACTCCAAACGGGTGGTTCTAAGGCTTCCTACAACTCAGACAACAACTAGCAAGCATGTACGGTGATCCTACGATCTCCCACGGCTCCGGGAAACAACTAGCAAGCTTGTACGGTGATCCTACGACTTCTTACGGCTCTGGGCAGCAACTAACAAGCTTGTACGTTGATCCTACGACCTCCTACAGCTCCGGGTAGCGACTAGCAAGTTTGTACGGTGTTTTTATGGCTTCCAACGAATTCAAACAGCAGTATGCAACACTACACAACATTTGTATGAATTCCTACGAATCCAAACAACAACTAGGATCTCTGGACAGGGCTCCTACGACTATTTGTGAATCCAAACAACAACTAGGAACTCCGGATAGGGTTCCTATGACTTTCTACGGTTCCGGATAGCGACTAGCAAGTTTCCACGGCCCCAAAACAGTGACAAAACCTCCTAAAAAGGTGCCAAAACCAGCAAAACCAGTCCAAAACATCTCCAAACAAAATGTGTTTTAAAGGCTCCAAACCGCAAGTCTAATAGTCCCCAAATAAGTGAATAAATTCTAAGCATGAAAAGATGTCCTTCATGCTAAAAAACGGAGGCACTTCTTTTGTAAAATTAAGGATTTGAGTGGTGTAGATGTAAGGTTTAAGTTTTGGGCATTCAAAAAATATAAGAATTGTGTGGTATGCATATAAGACTTGACGCCAATGTGTTAGATATGTGAATACATGACAACTGAGTGGTATGTATGTAATAAAAAAGTAAACTTTAGGCGTTAGACATGTAAATATATATATAAATTGGGTGGTATATATATATATATATATATATATATGTAAAAATCAATTATGAAGCAGCAAGAGTGTTGAGGCATGGGTCAGTTAATAGCTTAGAACATTTTGGAACCATTCAATTGCACTCATAAAAACTTCTTTCTGATGCAGGAAATTCAAGACCTAGTACTTACCATGCTGAACCACCAAATCAGAAAAAGCATTCATGTATGTATTAGAAAATGGCCTTAGAATTCCAAAAATCCTTGATAACAATGTGCGGTTTTCTGGTAATGGTCACCTCTAAGCTCATAATGAATGGTGTTAACGACAAGCAAGGTTCAATTTCACAACACGACAATCTTAATCCTTGGACAGATTTACATGCACCTCACGCAAGTGCTATGCATTTACATCCCTAACACCCAAAGTTTAGTATCTGTTTCATAAAAATATGCATGAAGGGGTGTATTCAACATAAAATAATTTCAAAGAGTCCGTGTAACTAATGCAATTAGATTGGTCACAAGGTTTAATTCATGAAAATTTTGTTAATTTATTTAAAGGGTTAGCAGCATAAATTCATGGAAAATCTTCTGCATGCCACTCAATCCTTATATTCTACATATATAACATCTGTATTTTCGTCCCAATCAAAAAGAGTAGAAAACCTCATAATTTCATTCCCTAAATACACCACCCAATTCCAATCAGATAAAAAAAAACCCTTTAGAAAGAACAAAATAAAAATGACAGTTAGTTTTACATACCAGATAGAGGAAATTCTTCACCTTAAAGAAATGAGCTGCAGCAGTGTGAGGAGAGGAGGATACGAGCAGCTTCAGTCTAGCGAGGAAGAGAGATGGAGGGGAGGTCGAATGGGAAGGAGGGAGTCGACGAGTGTTTCTGTGCAGTGAGGTGAGCGAATGCTTCCCTTGCGTGAGGCAGAGAGGTGAACGAGATCCTATTGTCGAGCGAGGAAGAGAGGCGAAGGGGAGATCGAATGGGAAGTAGGGAGCCGACGAGTGTTTTCTGCCGCAA
>JXCR01038666.1:328046-351118 GCA_002079205.1 Phalaenopsis hybrid cultivar | reverse complement strand
GGGGGGGGGGGCGGCGAACGAGATACTGCCGTCGAGCGAGGAAGAGAGGTGGAGGGGAGGTCGAATGGGAAGGAGGGAGTCGGCGAGTGTTTTCTGGCGCAGAGCGGGGAGGCGAACCGAACGACTGTTTGTTCGCTCGAGGAAGAGAGGAGGCGGAGGGCTTCGGTGCAGGAGGCGGCGAGTTGGAGAGTGGGGTTCATCGACACAGAGGGGGTTTCAGGCGAGAGAGGTTGGGACGAGCAAGAGAGCTGAGTGATTGAATGTTTCTTGGGAGGCCAACTGAAGAGGAAAGGGGGCGAATCAAATTGTATAGCCGAAAATTTTGAGTGAGCCGTTAGGCCATGTATTGGCAGGGAATTCATTATCTTCCATTCATGCAGCTAGTTCAAATGAAAAGTCTTAACTCTCAATTAAGATGAAATTAAATGACCCATTTGAAATTCGAAAATTTAAAAGTTAAAATCGTTTAACCCTTGTTCAGCCCGAGTTTAGCCCGAATCAAACCTGAGTTGAACCTGGGTTGAGCCCAAGCCCGTCCCCTCTAATTAAAAAAAGTGCATCGATTTTCGTGTTAATTGGTCGCCCGCGAAACTATTACTATTATGGGTGTTCTTCCTAGCTAAAGTTGGCATCCCGGACACATCCGTGTGATCCGTTTCGTCATCCGGGTTCGTCCGAACGAGTTCGTCGACGGGCAAGTCAATTAAAGTCAAAATCGTGCGTGGTGCGATAAGTGCATAAATTGCGGAGCTCGCGAGTGTTTGAGTCACAAATGATTTACCGTGAGGCTGCTCCTATTAATGTAGGAAATCGACTTGAGTTTCATGTGTCGGTTCTAATTGACTTAGCGAATACCGAGGATTCGGGACTGCCCATGCGAGACTCGAAGGAGTCACGAGGTGGTTTGAATTTTCTAAATGGTATGAATCCCGTACTAGTCCTCTAGGAGGGTCAAACAAGGGAAGCCTAAAATTAGACCCTAGGCTTTAAGTGAAGACCTCGTCTGAAAATGAGGTCAACTCCCATATAATTGTAATGCTAGTGATCTACCCACTTCTCTGATGCATTTTTGTTGAATGACAAAGTTCAACACCACCTTTTTTTTTGTCAAGTCATACAAATGTCAAAATGGTAGTAATTTGGTAGAGATGATGTGCCAAGCTTAGGAAATATTCGTTAGACTAACAACAAGAAAATAACAATACAACATTTACGATGCTTCCATCTTGTGTTTGGAACCAGTGTTATCAAAGCGTAAAATACACTGCGATGCACAAGGCTTTATTTTTTTTTCAAAGCGTAAAGCAGAACAGTGCTTATATTGACCAAAGTATTATTAGTTTATATAAATTTATTAATATATAATACTTTCATTGATAATTATAAAATATAAAGTATGACTAATAGGTTGCTATAAAATAGAAAAGAATGTGGTATAATTTCTAACTTGAAGGCAAACATTGACGGTGAACCTACAAATTAAAATTTTGGATATTTTTTAAATTTTGTTGCAACAATTAAGAATTTAAAAACTGCAAAGAAAAGCTTGCAAATTAACTTTGTGATTCAAAGCGCATTTCAACGAGGCGATGCGATGCGAGTGTCATGTGCTTTGCTTTGCTTGTGAAGCGTGCTTTTAGAAATATAGGTTTGGGACCTTTAGTTTTGTCATTGTAATCTATCTCTGTAGGCTGAATATTTGTCATCATCAATGTTGGGTAGGTATTGATGCTTGTCTAGTCCAATGGTTGTGTTTTTCCTAGAAGAAAGCACACATTCTCGTGCATCCTTGTCATTTGCTTTAAATTAGTTGTTTGGGATTAGGCAAGTAGCCAACTGATGAGCAAAGATTTGCTGCCTTTTTATAGTCAGCCAATTGATGATTAAATATTTGATACATTTTTACTGCAATGTCCTAGAGATATGAACTCCTACTCCAGGATACATGTCTCATTACCATGGCTTTTGCTCGAGCTTTGGTGAATTTTTTCAGATCGTAAGAGGGAGAGGGAGGAAGATGAGACACCCTTTTGTTTCTTTGAGGTGTCATAAGAACTTTTGGTTGCACAAGCTAAAAAGAAAAGAAGTTCCGAGTTTTTTTGCACAAAGCGTCACTTTAAAGTTTAAATAGATTAAGCAAGGGGATGCCAGGAGATAGTCCCTATTACCCACCCACCATGATAATTGATCATTTTATTATTGAATGGAGGAGATTGGAGCACATGGAAATCCCATGTGGGGTGGTAGGTAAGGATTCCTTGCATGTAGACAAGTTTGAGATGAGGAGTTATTGCTCTTGGATATTTGTAGCCACCTATAATTGACTGGAGCCCTGGTGTCAAATTTAGTTCCCAAACGCCTGAATGCTAGATTGTTACCCCTCGCATTGTTCTTTGATTTAAAAAATGGGGTGGAAATTTGTTTCGATGCCAATTTTGACATCGCAACTCTATAAGTGGCACTCTAGTGCTAATGCTCCGCTGATGCCTACCTCTATTCTCATTTGAGATGGATTAAATTCCATGGTCTTAAGCGGCATCGATTTTTCATCGTGGTTGCGATCCTTCTCCAAAAGTTTCTAGAGGCCTAAAACAATTGGTGCCTTGATGCAGAAGGCACCAATTCTTCAACTTCATTTTTTTTATGATAACAGGTAATTGTCAAACAATCTTATTTTAAATTCCATGGTCTTAAGCGGCATCGATTTTTTATCGTGGTTGCGATCCTTCTCCAAAAGTTCCTAGAGGCCTAAAACAATTGGTGCCTTGATGCAGAAGGCACCAATTCTTCAACTTCTTTTTTTTTTATGATAACAGGTAATTGTCAAACAATCTTATTTTCTTAGGCTAATTGTCTAGGCACATTATAGATTTAGGCTTCGAGTACTCTCCAACACCTTAGTTTTTTTTATAATGTTTTTTAGCTACATTTCTTTGTAGTATTTTGTTCTTCCAACTATTTCTCACTTTTTAATGTCACTATTTTGACATGTTCTTCTGGATTGATTACAATGTTGCTAAAAAAATAGCAGGTTATTATGATGCTAATAAACCAATTTAGGCTTCAATATTTTTTATAGCAATTTCTTCTCTTTGTAGCACGACATCAATCCTACTCATGAATTGAGAAGTGGTGAGGGTGAACTGATCAAAAGCATCCCTCAATGAAATATCTCTCTTTTAGTTGTTGAAACCAAAAAATTTTTTGAAAGGCAGGAGGTTGTTGATAACTAGGAGGCTACCGCATCATTTTAGGATTTTTTGAGGATGAATTTATGTGATTTCCATATCTTGGATTCTATGTGCTTGAGAATGAATTATTAAGCTAAATTTCTCACAACTTGAGGTGCTCCATATGGGAATGAGCAAACAAATTGTTTTGTTGACATTTGTTGCTTTGGCGAGTTCCTCTATAGAATTCACAACTTATTGATGTAGTATGCGTTGCATTGGCTGCAAATGAACTTATTTGCTTTATTAAGGAGTTGGTCTAATGAATGTGCTCTAATATTAGGTCTACATCTTGTTCTTTGGTATGGTTTGTTGACCATCTTAGAGGACTAATATTGGAATCCATTTTACATAGGACTACGAACCACTTTTTGACCCATTTTTGCGAAGACCTCGCATGAATGGTTCCAAGCACTCGACTTCTAGTTGCAAGGGCTAAAGACCAACATGTGGAGGGCCCGAAAATTAGTTCCCATCGCGTCAAAAGGCCTTAGGTGAACTTTCGTGGCTCAGCTACGCAAACACCACAACACTCAGACATTGCATCGTCAAATTAAACCAAATCAATTTTCTAAATGATTTGTTACGAACCTAAAATTTCAAAGAAAATTAAAGTTGACACATTTTTTGTTTGACCGTCAACGAACTTGTGCGGATGACCCTGAATGACTAAACATATCACATTTGCGCGTTCAGAATGACAATTTTAGTCGGGAATGATACCCATATTGCTATGGTTTCGCGCTTGCACAAACGACATAAAAATCGATACACATGAATATTTAATTAGCGGTTGCGGTTCTGGCTCAGATCAGGTGCAATTCGGGTTCGATTTGGGTTGGACGTGAGCTGAATATGGGTAGTTACCTCAGCTCACATGATTTCGAATTTCAAATTTTAAATTTCAAATATATCATTTAATCCTCAATTAATTGAATATAATTAAGGGTTAAGCTTTTTCCAATTGAGTCTCCTCCGCTCATGGGAACAAATTAATTCTCCTCCAACGCTTCACGTAGCGTCTCCCTTGAAATTTTGGCTATACTAATTCGACACCTGCGGAGGAGAGGCGAGCAGGTGGGACTTGTCGTGCGGCGGAGAGGTGAGCAGGTGGGCTTCGGTTTCATGAGAGGGAAGCAGGCGAACGGGCTCGCTGCAGAGGAGAGGGATGCGAAGCAGCTAGGGCTTCGGTCGGGTGAGGAGAGATGAGTCGAGCGGGAGAAGAAGAGGGGGTCGAATGGCTGTTGGGTCGTGCGAGAGAAAGAGGAATAGGCGAGGATTTGTCTGGTCGCGTGTGAGAGGGAAGCAGGCAGGGGCTTCGGTGCAGGGAGCCGAGCTAGGCTTCGACCGAGAGAAAGGGGAAGGCGAAGCAAGTGAGCTGGGTTTTCTGTGCAGAGCAGAGGAGACGGGATCGAGAGAAAGGGAGAGCAGCGGTCTTCTGCGCAGGGGAGAGGAGTCGAATTAGTATAAGCCAAAAAATTTTGAGGGATACGTGAAGCATTGGCGAAGAATTAATTTGTTTCCATGAGCAGAGGAGACTCAATTGGAAAAAATTAACCCTTAATTATATTCAATTAATGGGGGATTAAATGATATATTTGAAATTTAAAATTCAAAAATTCGAAATCATGTGAGCTGAGGTAATTAGCTCTTGTTCAGCCTGGGTTGAGACAGAACAACACCCCCTAATTAAATATTCATGTGCATTGATTTTCATTTCGTTTGTGCGAATGCGAAATCATAGCAATATAGGTGTTCTTCTTGGCTAAAATTGATGTCCTGGACGGGCTGACGTTGTCTGTTTCGTCATCCGGGATCGTCCAGAAAAGTTCATCGGCTGTCGGGCCAAAATGTGTCAACTTTGATTTTTTTTTGAAATTTTCGGTTCGTGACGAATCATTTTGAAAATTGATTTGGTTTAATTTAACGGTGCAATGTCTAAGAGTGTTGTGGTTTTTGCGTAGCCGAGTCACAAAAGGTTCACCTAAGGCCTTATGTTCCTATGAGAACTCATTTTCGGGCCCTCCACATGCTGGTCCTTAGCTCTTGCAACTAGAATTTGAGTGCTTGGGACCACTCTTGCGAGGTTTTCTAAAAAATGGGCAAGAAGTGGTTCCCAGTCCTATGTAAGGTGGGTTCCAATATTAGTCCTCTAAGCTGGTCAACAGGATATCCTAGGCTCTAAGGAGAAAAAAGTAAGACCTTACTGAAAATGAGGTCAACATGGTTAGGTCACTTTGACACTGAAAATTGTGGATGTTAATTCTCGCAATAGAGCATAAGCACTTTCTTATGGCTTGCTCATAAAAATGGCACTTGATGTTGCATCGATAAGTGTAGATATACCTCCAGTCAAATCATGGTAGAAGGTTTGTATTTATGTCCACTTTGTCAGCCCTTAATATGGACACTTTCCGAAAGGATTCTTCTATTTCATGCATCGTAGAGTGTTTCACCTTCAAGTTGACTAAAAATTAAAATCTCTTTATGTTTTTATATAGTCTTTGTGGATGGGAAGTATTTTGAAAGAAGCTTTTGCGTCAGACCATCCCAATATGTGATATAGGCATTGGGTAAATAATTTAGCTAATTTTTTCCTCGACCCCTCAGTAAGAATGAAAATAAATGAAGGCAAATTTCATTGTCAAACACACTCCATTGAACTTAGATGTCATAAATTTCTGAAAAAATTGTGATTTGATTGTTCGAATCTTCATTCACTAAACCTCTAACTTGGATGTTTTAAGTAATTTGTAGCACAACCGGCTGATCTTGCAATTATTTTTTGAATTCTAGGCTCCACAATAGCCATAGGAATTTTGGTGATAGTTGGCAACACATTGTTTCGTAGGTGTCTTCTTCTCATGGCAGAGCCTTCATTCTTTCGAATTTCTTATAGGACTTATTTCAATATCAGAATCAAAGGGTAGCAAGCTAATATTAAACTGCCATTGATCTTAGTAATAATCAATCATCTGCAATGATGCCATGAACTTGCTTCCCTGCAAAAAAAACCTATGCTCTTTTGCTTAACAAATCCCCCAAAAAAGGTTCTCCAATCACTCTCTGGCCTAAGAAATTCATAGTTTTATTCATCTATAAGAGTCCCCAGCTAATAAATCAATACAAGCATCATTTTTACTACAATCAAACAAATATTGTGCTCTCCTTTCTATCAAGCTCAAGAACAGAGGTGGGATCCCTTAGGCTAGACAAGCTTCTAAAACTTTTTAATATTCTCAAGCATTGAGAATGTATTTTGTGGTTTACTTGGGAATTTTAAATGTCAACACCATCAATAGTTCAAATTTGGAGCATTTGTTGTTTTTTTATTTATATTAATTCAATATCTGAGAAGCAATGATTGTGTGTTTTTCATAGTTTTTGTTTAAAGTTTGGCAAAGCACATATTGATTTAACTTTGAAAACGTATGGATTGCTAACTTAGAAGCATACTTGTGTATATACAAATGCATGGTAAACTCACATAGAAAGCAGGATAGAAGTCTATTTTTGTACACCTGGTTTGCGAGTATGGAATTGTAACTTTATGGGAGTACTATCATAAAATAACATTTTTAACTTAAATTTGAAATGCATAAATCTCATTTTGTTTCCTTAAAATGTCTGTAGGCATGGCCAACATATTCTTTTATGTATTTATTTTAGCTGTTTTCATGTTTTTGTTAGTGGAAAAAATAATAAAAAAAATAAAAAAATATTTGTGTTAGTGGAAATTTAAGAATCCACAAATAATTGGATACCACACCCCTTGACTCTACTTGATACTATTAATTGCCATTGCTAAGTCTATCAAGTAACTTAGTCTAATGACTTTTTAGAAGAAAGGAAGATTTCAATTTCTTTGTTAGTACCTGAAACAGTTACATCAAATCACCATCAAAATTAAGTTTTGAACCTTCATGCCCCATCTTTATCTCATGTAGTTTGGGTGTTGATCTTTAGATTGCTCGGGAGGTTCTGGATGCTGCTGCTCGTTTCATTCGTCCAGGAATAACCACCGATGAAATTGATGAAGTGGTGCATGAAGCAACCATTGCTGCTGGTAAACTCACATAAAATTTTCTTGTGGCATATTTTAGTGTGAAATTTTCATTTCTTTGAATTTGATTGCTTTAATAAGCTTGTTACTTGCATTATGTGAATTAATATGCACATTCAGCCTATCTACAAATTTTAAAATGAGAGATGATAAATTTATGTAGTGTTAGATGAAAAGGCAATATCACCTCTTTGTGTCTTTGTACAATATCTTGTTGATTTCAGGACAAATATCCATATAATTCCTGATATTTGGGATATTCAATGCATGCTTGTATTAATGCTTACGCAATATGTAAAACAAATTGCTTGCTTCAATTACAATCATCTCGACACAATGCACTCAATTTGGGTGAATGATGAAGAGGAATTCATATATTTACCACAAATGGTTGTGTTAAAAGTCATTTATGATGATGATGATGATCTAAGCATATAAATGATCAAGTTTTCAAGTACCATAAAACATAAATAGTATAAAAAACAAAGAAAACTGAAATGAATTGCATGCACGTTCGTTTGCAAACTATTTCCTTCTAAACTGACTGCAGCTCAAAAATGATTATCTTGCTTTACTGAGTACTGTCATTTTTCATCTTGTTTTGTATGATTTTTTTTTCAGTGGAAATGGCCACAATAGTCTTTGCAATTTTTGGGGAGGGCCATTTTATTTCTTGATTATTGAATGTGCCAATTTTACTTTCTTTAAAGGTGGTCATTTTGAGGTTGTCCGCGTAGTGTGACATAAATCCTCAACTTATATTTAGGCCTTTGCCCATTTTACTTTCTTTAAAGGATGGGAAATTCACACGGGCGGTAGGATTAGAGGATATAGGCGTATAACTATCTTTCGCATTTTTAGTAATAGTTGGTAAAAAGTTGAACTTTATGGTAAGCAATATAAAGCTGAATTTAACCTCCAATCAACATCGGTCGCATAACTTTTTGTCTAATTACACAACAATTTTAATGGTTGGAATAATTTAGACTAATTTTAAAGAGTTATGAAACCAAATTGGGCACCTTTAATATTAAAATGGCCTTACAAAAAATTTAGGGACCATTTTGGGCTTTTTTTCTGTTTCATTATGTTTATGCTCTATTTGGCTAGAATCAATTTGTTTTTTATTTTACTTTTGTTTCTTTTTGTGTCAGGTGGATATCCTTCTCCATTAAATTATCATTTCTTTCCAAAATCTTGTTGCACGTATGACCTTCCACGCTCAAATACTCTACCTTATTTTTAAAAAAAAACTTGAACCACTCAACTGCTGTCATGTTATTTCGCTGTACAGATCTGTTAACGAGGTCATCTGCCATGGTATTCCTGATGCCAGGTGCGTTATTTATTTTTCACCCTTATGAGTTTGATGCCTGATTTTTAGATTCAATTGGTCAAATTCATATGGCTTTACCGAATTTTATCGGTGGTTGTGCTGCTAATTATAGCAAAATGTTATGTTTCTGTGGTCGTAACAAGTTATTTCTTGAAACAAGTAGGCTTATTTGTGATATTGTCTATATGCTTAAATCAATTGATTCATATATCAATTTTATGATGATGTATGCACTTTTTATCTATGCTGAGATTAATGAAGTGTGGGCACCAAGGAAAAAAAATTGATTTCTTCTTTTTTTTTCTGTTGACTTGGTAATTTTTTCTTTGTTTGCTGGAAAATTGCTAAAGACTTTGTGTTCAGGAGACTAGAAGATGGTGACATTGTTAATGTTGATGTAACTGTGTATTACAAAGGTGTCCATGGTAAGAATTATTTTCCAGTCATCTGTTTTTTCCCCTAAATATTTCAGAATATCTTACGTTCAAATGAAATATGTAAGGTGATCTGAACGAGACTTACTTTGTTGGAAATGTGGATGAAGAGTCTCAACGACTTGTTCGTTGCACATATGAATGCTTGGAGAAAGCCATTTCTATTGGTAACTTTTGTTGCTTGCTAGAATATTTGAGAGAACTTATTTATTAGTTTTATAGGAGGCTGACTGTTTGCATGGTTTTATTACAAGTTTTTTTTTTAATCTGGCGCCTGAAGCTTTTAACTTGATACAATGGTTTTGCTTTATAGTATCCACTATGTATGAATGGCTTTATTTTCTTTGGCTAAAATTACATTGGGTATGATCTCATTTTAGTTATGTTTATTACTTTGACAACATGCACACTGCTATGCAATGCAGATGTTTTGATATTGATTTCCAGTTTATAGTAAAATTTTCTTACAATATGATGCCCCACACTGCATTTGCATGGGAATTTTGCAAGGCCACCTCAAAAAATTGCAAAGGAAAACTATATTCTTAAGAAAATTTTAAGTATTGATCTGTTTAACTCTCCAATCTCCCATCCTCATCAGTAGCAGTGAACTTGTTTCAACTATCTGTAGTTGTCTTTTCAATTCTGGATTTTTTGGATTTTGTGTTATCTTTTTCTGTAGACAGTCGGCTTAATGCCAAACCTCAACCTAACAATGCGGGCGACCATATTGGCTCCTTAAATTGTTTGGATCCCTCACTTATTGTTAGCTGGCTTTCTTCTGCATCTCGATTCTTTTTCTCCATTAGAAATTTTATAGCAGTCTTTATGGATTATTCCAAAAGAGATTGCAACCAAAGAAAAACTGCTGAGATATATCCAAGAAAGATGAAACGAAAGGACCCAAGACAAGAATCATAGCTTTAGTTGCCACCATTTCAATCCATCGGTCCTTTTCTTAAGTGTTGCAACAATCGCATCTTTTTCAGAGTGACTTTATCATACAATTTGAGGCTTTACCTTGCAAAACAAGCCTACAATGAACAAGTTAGTCTCATTGATTGATGAATTATCGTATTTAGCTTGGTGCTATTCAATACTATAGCTTCTAAAATTTCCGATGAAATATCAAAAATATGATCCAACAGAGCGTGTGTTTGCATTATTTCAATCGCAACTTAAATCATCTGAAGTTATTCTCCAGATTTTAGCGATCTCCATATTTCTTGTATCCTCATTTTTTCATGTCGAACTCTCAAGCTCATCAATGGTGGTGGTCGTGCAAATGCTGAGAACAAGCTTTGGCGTTCCTAATGGAATCTACAATACATTAGCTCAGGTCATGGAAGTGGGGAGCTTAAGTGGTTGGCATGAATACTGGCGTGCTGGTGTAGCAGATTGCGTGAATGTGTTAGACCCCCCATCTTGTCTTGTTTCACTTTTAGCCTAGATAGAGGGGTATAAAGAGTGTTGCGTTTGGCATGCATTGAGAACACTCATTCTATTATCCATCTCACTTTTTCTCATCTGAGAAGTTTTCATTATCCCCAATCTGTTTATGAATCTAAACACCATTTCAATCTCTAAATAATACTCAAGGCATTCTTCAATTAAGAGTAGGGGGAAACTATGAGGGTAGAGAGAGTCGTTTTGATGAAGAACATAACATGAGGATCATGGATTTTTTTGGGGGTAAGAAATGAGTAGGATGCAAGTAAATTTTTACAGTGATACAAAGCTAATCGACCACTTGAAAGATGTAATGATAGATTAGTAAGGGGTCAACTTAATTATATGGGCTATTTTACTTAGAGATGCTTGTTCTTGTTGCAAAGATCAATGTGGAAAGTCTTACTATTTTTTGTCTGCAAATTCACTTACATGTTTTTATGATGATTTGTCGGAGGGAATTCATTCCCCTTGAATTTAGAAAGAGCTTTGGAGCCAATAAATTCTACATTCTAAGAAATGCCTTGTCTAGTCTAACAATTTTCTGGAATTTTGTTTGAAAGATTTATAAAAATAAACCATGGGGTTATAGTAAAAGTTAGTGGCATCAAACTCTATTAATTAAGTGCCCATATGGAGAAGGAGTCATAATTTTTTTTATGCATGTCGAAGATATAATTGTAAAAGAAAATGAAGATAAAGAAAACAAAAGGATTTTTGAAGTTGTGTTTGACTAAAGAATTTAATATAAAAGAGCTAGAAAATTATGCTTTTTTCTATGATTTAAGGTTGGCACTCACATTAAAGGAGCTTCATTTAATAACAAATACATGCAATTGATTTACTAACCCAAAAAAAAAGAAAAAAAAAAGAAAGGCAGCTTGTAAACAGGCTTTTACACAATTTGATCCAAATCATAAATTAGGCAAAACGAAAGGAGGCCTTGCAATAAACAGAGAAATGCACCAATAATTTGTGGGAAAACGTACTCATCTCACGCGAGTCTGGATATAGCTTATGTTTTGTGATAAGTCAATTCATGTATGATTGAAGGGTGATTCTTCTATAGGTTGTGCCAAATTGTTCATTATTAAAGGCTAATCATGGAAGGGGGATTTTGTGTAGAGAAACACAAAGTTGGAATTTGAATCCTACATAAATGTTTACTATGTAGGTTCACCTATAGATATGAGATCTATTTTTGGTTTGAAAAACTTTCTTGGAGGCAAATTTGTCACATAGAGATGCAAAAAATAAAATATAGTTGCTAGATCTAATGTTGATGTTAGGTTCAGAGTAGTTGCAAATGGTCTAATGTTCAAAGTAGTTGCAAACGATATATAATTATCTTTTTCTACTAAAAATTCTAAATTATCTAAAGATTGAGAGGGATAAAATTATGAGCCTCTTTTATGATAATGAGTCAAAAATAAATTTGACACAATCGTGTGCAACCTAATAGAACGAAACATGTGTACGTCATATGTATATAAGGAATTCATAAGCAAATGCTCGATAATAAAGTTTCAGGAGATTATTGGCTACCTGGAAATCAAAGATAGCTATTTGTTAACCTTCATCTATTTTTCGAACTTAATTGGGTTGAGTACAACAAAGGAGGCAACAAACAAAGAATTCAACCATTCAAGTCCAAGTTATTTTGATTGTCGCTGAAAATATACAAATGACCCCCGTCCGCGAATATGATCTGTGTAGATGTATACAAAATGTCAGAAATAAAGGTCAAGCTTACACAAATGCGAAACATGAATTTACCCATATGCGAGGCTGACGGCATGCCTTCGAGGTGCACGAGCGGTGAATATTAGAGGCAACACAAGCACAAACACACATATAATAATAAAAATAAAATTAATCCATTCTTGAATGGTTAAGAGGTTAAGTACACATANATATATATATATATATATATATATATATATATATATATATATATATATATATATATATATAGTTTAGAAAAGAATAAATAGAATTCGTTTTAGCCATTCCTTCCATGTCCCTACTGGTATGCTCAATTCCCACTTCCCATCTGTCCTTACCTGCTAGAAAACCAGAAAAAAAAAAAAACCATTCTTTGTTCTTCTNAATAGAATTCGTTTTAGCCATTCCTTCCATGTCCCTACTGGTATGCTCAATTCCCACTTCCCATCTGTCCTTTCCTGCTAGAAAACCAGAAAAAAAAAAAACCATTCTTTGTTCTTCCNTATATATATATATATATAGTTTAGAAAAGAATAAATAGAATTCGTTTTAGCCATTCCTGCCACGTCCCTACTGGTATGCTCAATTCCCACTTCCCATCTGCCCTTTCCTGCTAGAAAACCAGAAAAAAAAGAAAACCATTCTTTGTTCTTCCCTATTCGAACAACTTCTCTCTCCCCCGCTCATGTTTGGCTCTCTCCTGCCCACAAAACAACTCAGCTCCATCTTTCTCCCCTATCCTTTCCGCTTCCAACTACAGCACCCGAAACCTTCTTTAATTCCCACACAAAGTTTGCTGTTGTGTCCGCAGTTAAACGCTACACCCATCTCTGTCTCCCCCTTTGGCAACCCACGTCAAACNCTATTCGAACAACTTCTCTCTCTCCCGCTCATGTTTGGCTCTCTCCTGCCCACAAAACAACTCAGCTTCATTTTCTCCCCTATCCTTTCCGCTTCCAACTACAACACCCGAAACCTTCTTTAATTCCCACACAAAGTTTGCTGTTGTGTCCGCAGTTAAACACTACACCCATCTCTGTCTCCCCCTTTGGCAACGCACGTCAAACCCCATCTCCTCTTTTTCTTCCAACTAGCCAAGTCTCATGTGAGCTCCTCTCCGCCTCTCTACCCGAAAACCTTCGTCTTTGTTCCGTCTGCCTCTCTGATCCAATGCCGGCAAAGACTAACCCACAGACCCACCTCNCTTGTTCCATCTGCCTCTCTGATCCAATGCCGGCAAAGACTAACCCACAGACCCACCTTAGTTCTTTCTTGCGGGTTCCATGCGAAATCAAGCCGAACCTCTGTCTCCTGCTTCCCTCGTTTCGCCTGGAGTTCACACAACATGCTCCAATACCCACATATCTCACTCACGTAGGAGCTCTCAGATCCCTGTTCCTCTATCTGAGTCATAACATGCAATCCTTAACTTCTTCGNGACCCACCTTAGTTCTTTCTTGCAGGTTCCATGTGAAATCAAGCCGAACCTCTGTCTCCTGTTTCCCTCGTTTCGCATGGAGCTCACACAACATGCTCCAATACCCACATATCTCACTCACTCAGGAGCTCTCAGATCCCTGTTCCTCCATCTGAGTCGTAACGTGCAATCCTCAACTTCTTCACTTTCCTTTGTACAACTCTGGTGACTTGAGCAGCAAGCCATAAATCCCATACGCATAGCCCATTAACTACAGTTCTCCACCTCCTATATTGCAGCCAGATTTGTCGCCGTACGGTAACCTTTCCCTCTCATATGCATGATTTAGACAGCTAGAACAGCCCAGTCCAGATCACCATCCAGCCTGAGCAACTCCTCCCCAAGGCCCAAATCTCTTGTCATGTACCCTACCCTTAGCCTCCAACCTGCAGGCTAATATACTTTCCTTACTGCCTCCCATTAACAGTAGCTCATCTCCTTACTCCCACTACCAGCAGCGAGCCCAGTTCCCCTAAGACTCTCTCCAGACCAAACTGCCAACAAATTGCCACCTCCATCTTGTTTTCTGTGGCATTTGTCTCAACTACAGTATGTTTAACACCTATAACCATATTTGCCTTCCAACTGCAGCCATCTGTAGCCCACCATGAAATGGCCATGCAACTCCCATGAGCACCAACTAGCAATCCGTCACCTCGCTGCCCCGAATTCGTCGTCTCGCGCAAGGTATAATTCTAGAAACAATTAAGCACCCGTTCATGTTATTCTAATATGCGGGAAAATCCTATTTTGGCTATTTACGCAGATATATGAAGGCCTACATGCGTTTTTTAGATGGCTGAGTAGGTTAGAAGACATAAAAGTTTTTAAGTACCTGTTCGAGTTATTTCAATCTTCGGGAAAATGTGTTTTGATTATTTATGCAGGTACTTGAAGGCCTATATGTCTCATTTTAGACATGTAGGTTAAATCATATTGCCCCCGTGTTGTAAAAAACAACTGATATGCGTCTTTTAGATGGGTGGGTGGGCCTTCTTCGGTCAATTTCTTTCCCACCAGGGGAGGGAATATTGGGGTACTGTCGAAGCTTTGACTGAAAAAATGATTTGACACTTAAACAAGTCAGAACTAATCCAAATATAGCAATTTAATAAGGAGACAAATTACAAAATAAAAGCAAATTTTGAACATTAAGCAAAACTACCGGGGCCTTAATAGCTCGCCTATAAGTGTGAATGCAACCTATAACAAGCTCACTCGATTGTCAATTTGCATAAATGGGAATTGCAATGAACTGTGTAGCCTTTCCACGAGCATGAGCATGAGCAAAATTCTCTAATAAATATTCAAGTTTTTTTTTATTTTTATGGTGAAAAGACAAACTTGAATGGAAATGAAACTTAAAGAGAGCTTATATGTAGCTTAGTTGATTACCTATGAAACTGAATGAAATCTCATTAAAAAGTCAACAAATTACCATCTAAGTACACAACCAAGAATTTAAAACGTGCATGAAATCAACACAAGATCCACAACCCTCCTATATAAACTGAATAGAAGGCAAGATTTGAGCTGAAATGAAATATTTGCGCATAATTTAATGGTAAATCATTTTGCGTAAATACTTGAAATTCAGATAATTGCAGGCCTTACACAAATTTCATAATATATCTTTCATTCTATATATGATTCCTTGAAATTTGTGTACACACTTTAGAACTCATGCAAGTGTTTTAAGAAGCATGCAAATAATAAAATTCAAGCATTATTTGTGACATGCACACAAATCATAACTCACATGTGTTTGGATGATTATCCTAAATATCAAAATTTAATCACATGAGAATGTTGTGTGGGTGTAAAATAAATTAACTCTTATGGTTTTGCTCTATAAACATGCAAATATTCTAATTTTACGAAATATATCTTTTCAAAATCAGATTTGAATATTAAATTATGCACGCTCTTGAGTTGGTTGTCTTGTTTATGGGCAGGGTCATAAGTCCCACTCAATCAGTCTGACCCTCCTCCTAATTGAGCCTGAAGTTGACAAGATTGAGTCTATATCTAGTTAATTTGATCTTCCTCGCGATAGGATTGGAGTTGGTTTGTTTGATTAATAATTGAATGTTGCTGCTATATAAGAAATGGGTGGTGTTTTATCTCCATATTAATATGAAATTATCAAGTATGAACCTGATCTTGTGCAAGTGAGGCAAACTTGAGAAATTTTAAATCAACCAGTCAAATCAAAACTCCGATGATGGCCAAGTTGATAGATGATTTCAACTGGAGCGGTATATTCTCAAAATAAAGTTAAAAGTTTATCTAAATGAATTTAATTTTATAATTTCTGAACAAGATCCTCTATGAGCATAATAGATTAGACAACGTTTAAAGTTATTCAAATTTTTTGATGATGGTCGAGTGGATAGAAGATTTCAACCGGATGTATCAATTTTTAGAATTAAATTTCAATATCTATCTGAACAAAATCAATCAATATAATTCCTAACCGAAGTTTGACAGAGTCGATAGAGTTCAAATCAAACAATCCCATCTTTTCCCAATGATGACAAAGTCGATAGAAGATTTTTAATTGGATGGGTCTACCTTTGAAATAAAGCTTTAAAGTATATTTGAAATTCAATTTCTGAGTCTGATCCTTTATAAGGATGATAGAGTCGATAATGCTCAAAATTACTAAAATTTTTAATGATGACCGAGCTGATAGAATAATTCAATTGGAGGGGAGAAGTTCACCAAAATTATTAAATCCTAATAAAATGGATAAAATCCTAAAATTCATAAATATTATAAAATATTGAAATAATAATCACTAAAAATTGAAAGAAAAATTCATCGACTCTCCACATTTGTTTGTCGAGAGTAACATTTATGTTTGACCTAAACTCATATAGAGCTAGTCTCACATCAAATATACTACTACATTCACTCTCAAAATAATCTACACCATGCCTTTGCCCTCTGTCCGCGTGGCTTGGTCAATCAACTTCATATAAAAACAATTATGACCTGTGCTTTTGAACTAATGATCGTCTCCAAATGACACCATTAAATTAAGTCACGACTGTAGCCCGTATGTCTCCCAATGACTCTCAAATCTTTGTGACGTGAATCATAGAATATATTTGATATAGCAAAAAACCCTTCTCTAGCTAAGGCTAGCGAAGATTGACTTAAATTAGTTCCTTTAGACGAGCATTCACCCCAGGTCAACGTGATCTCCTTGGACAAAACAACCTATGACCACTGATAAACATCTTTTCATCTGGTTTGTTCGACTACTTTATCTAACTTAGTAGACCAGAACCTATGAAAATCAGGGATGATGAAACCAAGAGATCTTGATCGGGGTTGTCATCATTTTCTCAACAATGTGTTTTTAAAGCTTATAGTGATAAATTTTAATAATTTAAGTCAATCAAATTTTCTAATATAAAATCCTAATTGCTGCCACTATATGTTGAGAAATCAACACCCTAATGATTAGCCTTAATTGAAAGTGCTCTCGTATTATAAGGAGGGGTAATTAATCATAGTGGTTTGCGTCTATGAGAATCCTCAAACCCATATCTAAAAGTCCTTATAAAATGAGGGTGAAATCTTTGGGTTTTGTCTTATCTACAATTTCATTAGCCTTCTAAAATTTTGATCCGAAAGCTCAAGTAAACTCTTTCTTCATCATTATTTTCGAGAGTGGCTAGGGAGACAAATTTTTAGAGCCCAGCCCACACCATTTATCATCTTAAGAGCCGAGGGAGTGTGAAAAATGTGCATGTCTGATCTTATTGTTGGAATCCTCATATTAATGCCTCGTATGGAAGTCAGGATCCCTTGGATTCATGCCAAAGAAGGAAACTAGGATCCCATGAATTTATGCCAAGGAAATCTAGGTTCCTTTTATAAAATGTGCATTTATTTGTATGGGAGTTTTTTTTTTTAATTTCATTATTAGGCCAGTCTATATATCGCCTTGTATATGGAAGAAGAAAAGTTCCTTCTTGCTTGTGTTCTCCACATATGTTAATAGCATTAAGAGTAGGATAGGAAGCCTTAATGAAAACATATAATTCCCTAGTGATAGCTTCTTTTGATTTTCTAAAGTCAGAAAGAACAATAACCGCATCCTTAGGTGCTGCAAGTGCTGATTTGGAAATAGCGAAAGAGGGAACATCCGCAAAATTAATAAAGTTAACTGTCTGAAATTTGTTTGGAAAAAATGGATGGTTGCCAAAACTAGTTGCTTATTAACCGTGGAAGACTGAAAACCGGGAACCTTACCAAAGTCAGGAATGTGTGGGGAACAAGGGGCAGAAAAACTTCAAGAGCATTATGAGATTTAGTATTGATCGAAATATTATAGGAGAACTTGCAAGAATATATCAAAAGATTTTCAGGAATAGCATTAAGATTTTAACCTCACCTAACACCAAGTTCTGGTAAAAATAGGTCAAGCCATTCAAGCCAATTGAAAAATGTTTGATTTTCATTTGCAAATTGGTTTCTTATTAAAGGAACCTATTTTAAAACTTTCCCTTTATAAGCTAAGCCAGTTTTTTTAAAATGCCTTACCTTTTCAATCATTCTATGCGCCAGAATCATCTTGCTGTAATTATTCTGTTGTTGTGTAAGCAACAGATAAAATTCCTTTGCCATTTGTACGTAAAGTCATCGTCAGATTGACTCTGCCCCCTTTATATGTTGTTTTCTTTGATGAGGGCCTAGTTTTGGCTCTAGTTTTTCTGATGTGGACATTTTTGTCCCATGCTAGAGCTTTACTGAGGACATGTGGTACTCCGGCTGTATCCTGCACCAAGATGGTGATTATTTTCTTATATTCCTCCCTCCTCCACTCCCTTGATTGCTATCGCATTCTCTAACAGCCCGCCTACCTGCTGCCACCCTTCCAAACCCTTGCAGATTGCGCCTACCCCCTTCCAGCCCTCGCGCTTGCTTGCTGCCACCCTCTCCCAGGCTTTCCCTTCTTGCTAGCGCCCCATCCCAGGCCTTCCCTGCTTGCTGCTGCCTCCTTCCAACCCCTTGCTGGCATTCAACCGCCAACCACGCCGCATCCCTTGTTGCCATNTCTCCCAGGCTTTCCCTTCTTGCTAGCGCCCCATCCCAGGCCTTCCCTGCTTGCTGCTGCCTCCTTCCAACCGCTTGCTGGCATTCAACCGCCAACCACCCCGCATCCCTTGTTGCCACCTTCCCACCACTTTTCGGTTCAACCCTAATTGGGTGTTTGTGTGTGCATCTTTGTTGCTCTTTATTTTCGTTGTTTATTTGTACTACTCATTTGAATTTCAACAATAGTGCTATCATTCTGTTGTGGTTAACTCCGGCATCACAGATTTCTCGTATTTGTGATTCACTATGGCGCGAATGCTTGCTTATGTAGTTTTTTTTTTTCTTTTTACTTTTTTCCTTTTTTTTTTGGGTGTGGGAGGATTTACGTGTATACCACCAAATTCTTGTATTTTACAAATCTAAAACCAAAACTTTGTTTTTTACATTTATACCACCAAAATCTTTCACATTACATTAAAAATACCGCCATTTTTAACTTTTAAAAAGTGAAATACACCTTTTCATGTATAGGTAAGGTCTCTTGTATGTAAAAATTGAAGTTTAGATGTTAGATATGTAATTATATAGGAACTGAGTGTTATGCATGTAAGACTTCCCCCCCTTTTTTTTTTCGGTATGCCTTTGATTTGGAAATGAGCAGTGGTTGTTTTGTGTTAATGAGATTTACAGTCTTGTATATATTGTAGAATGTCAAAAAGTTAAGACAAGTTTTTGTTCATCAGTTAAACCTGGAGTTCGCTTTCGTGAGGTTGGTGAAGTCATCAACCGACATGCATCAATATCTGGGTTCTCTGTGGTAAGTGCTTTTATAAGATGACATTTGTTTTCTTAAGCACACCAAAAGTTCATCCTTCTGATTAAATGTGTATGGATCATGATGTGCAGGTGAAATCATACTGCGGTCATGGTATTGGAGAGCTGTTTCATTGTGCTCCTAATATCCCTCATTATGCTAGTATCCTTGTCAGTTGTAAGATAAATTAACTTAAAAGAGTCATCCTCATCCGCTGAGTTCTGTTTTAGAATGTGCTTGTGTGTATATTATATTTCTTTATGTATAGAAACTTTTCTGCGGTTTTGTTTTGGCTTTTCAAACATGTAACATGCAACTTGAAAGTCCAGATTAGTTATCTTAATCTTTAATAATAATTAATGTTATCATTATTATTATTATTATCTAAACTATCATTGCTATTACTACTATTATTATTACTATCATTATTATTATTATTATTGTCATAGAGATATAGACTAATATACATTTAGAATGATGGAGTCTCTTATCTTGCATTTGTCACTATCCATCGCAAGATTTAAGTAGTTAAGATTTGAAGCAGCTAAAAGATGATTTTATTTTATCTTTTTTTTTTTTTGCATTACCAATGATCTTAAGAAAATTTAAAATTTTCTCATTCAAAGTTTATGATGGATTGTTAAAAATTTGTGCCTTGTGTTTTACTTCAACGAAGTTCTTAGCGTAAAATGTATTTATTATTGTCAGCCCTGATCTAAAATCACTTCAAAAGTGCCAGATATCTGCCACATTTGATTTCAAGTTTTGATCTGTTCCAAACTTTATTCCTTGACTAGTTCCCGTTGTTTTTCTTACTCATTTCATTCTTGATATATGCTAGTTAGTGTTCATTTTGTGCAAATTAGTTTTTGTCAGTTGCTTCCTTGCAAGTTACAATTAATTTTGCCTTGGATTCATCAGCATTACATTTCGAAGATAAAGCAGATCTAAATTGGGGCATTATTAGTTAATTATGCTTTCATTCTATATAAGTCGGCTGAATATATATTAAATAAGCAGCCATCTTGTATAATGTCCTGTCATGTCGGTTGCTTTCCTTGACCGAATATAGGAAACAAAGCAGTTGGCTTAATGAAAGCTGGACAAACATTTTCAATTGAGCCCATGATTAATGCTGGTGAGTACCGATTTAAATTATAAAATATTTTATATTTAAACATTATATTTGCATAATAATTAAAACTTTTATCTAATATAGGAGTTTGGCGTGATCGATTGTGGCCCGACGGATGGACTGCAGTCACTTCAGATGGTAAAAGAAGTGCTCAATTTGAGCACACTCTTTTGGTGAGTGACTATTATGATAATTTTTCTTTCTATATGCATGAGCTTATTTTAATATGCATTTCTTTTTTAGTGCCTATCGTTATATTCTTTTTCTACGTCACTCTAGGCTCAAATGTTTGCCTGAGTTAATACATGCCAAATTTTATCAAAAAAATAGAAGTATTTGATCAAAATATTCTCGTAATTACATTTTCTTTTTTATTGGATTGCCTTTCACGCTTTTATTATTCGTCTTTCCATCGGTTTTTACCTCAAAGCAAGTCTCCATTTTCCTATCTTGCTCTCCTGGTAATAAATTTTTATTATTTACTTCCTCTCACGTAGCTATCTTCTTCATCTCATGGACTTTGAAACCTTTCTTTCTCCCTATTTCTTGAATACCTCCTTTTGAAACGTCTGTTATCTTCCCTATTATTAATTTACAACGTTCAAATTGTCATCAGAATGGAGCTCATTATCCTCAATTTCTTTAATACATTCATCGTTGGAATCTAAAAGTTTATCAGATTCTTGCTCAAGTCATAATTTTGTAAGGAAATCAAACCCTCAACATCTTTGCCTTGGCACAGATTATAGCCAACCTTAGTAGTTTGTGTAACAGTGGATTGATCATTTTTTGTAGTTGGTGCAGGCTAAGCTTGAGGATCTACAATGCTTAACTTTATAGACCCAGAGGATTCTATTAGTGTTAACAGATTGGCATTATTTTTAAGGGAAATACAAAGCTGCCCCTTCACTTCTAGATGCCGGGCTTATCAATTTCATTCGTTCAAAGCAAAGTAGTTTTGTCTTAATTTTAGATGTTATTACTCGTATTTCTTCTCGTAGATCACACCTAATTAATTTAAGCATTCCTTAATAGCTCTGTTCATTTGCCTCGTAATGATGATTTGCTCAAGTATTCTGAACTTATAATTAGTTACATATCTAAGATTTTTTCTCTTAACATAGTACTCTTAGCAAAACTCCTTGGCAACACTAACAAGTTTAGCCTCCTCACGTTTAACACTCTCTTGATCCCTCATGGAATAGGAACCAAAAAATCTTCAAATTTAGATTTTATCTCAAGAAAAGCAATAGGAACATGCAAACCGCGAAAACGCAGGGAGTCGATTTACCATAACATTGATCATGGCGAACTCCATCATCTCTTTCATGCATGATCTTAGTCGTGTTACTCGTCATGATCCTCTCCAAAATCAATCTCTTTAAAATGATCTCTAGGTTTTCTGTGATCTCAATGTAGTTTGTTCACTAATGGTTCCAATTATGTGCATTTGAAACTCTGTTAAAGTCTGGGATGATGGCCATCTAAACCTATCATCATGAACTTGCTAACAACACAATAGACCGCCACGATTGTTACAGTAGTATGTTTTATGGGGCGGTAAGAGCTTGTTTGGGATCAATTTTATTTTTTGTTCTTTAAATATGTTATTTTTTTCATTTGGAGAACACTCATAATAACTTTTAGCTTCTTGAGTGTTCTTAAAAACTATCATACCTTTATCAAATAGGCAAACATGTTTTTGTAAATCAGCACTTAAACATGTTCNCATGAACTTGCTAACAACACAATGTTCATGGCGACCGCCATGATTGTTACAGTAGTATGTTTTATGGGGCGGTAAGAGCTTGTTTGGGATCAATTTTATTATTATTTTTTTTTAATATATATTTTTAATATGTTAGTTTTCCATTTGGAGAACACTCAAAATAACTTTTAGCTTCTTGAGTGTTCTTAAAAACTATCATACCTTTATCAAACAGTCAAACATGTTTTTGTTTTAAATCGGCACTTAAACATGTTCGAATTGTGTGATATGCATGTAAATGCTCCTCAATGTTAGAAATTGAGTGGCTATGTATAGAAATGCCCCTAAATTTTATAAATGTTTTCTCAGGTGACGGAGACAGGTGTTGAGGTTCTAACAGCTCGGCTGCAATCATCTCCTAATGTTTTCCCATGGCTGAGCTCATAATAACCCCCAGAATTCGCACCATATTGTATTAAATAATAATTTATGTACCCCATATATATATATATATATATATATATGAAGACACTGCCATTCATTTTTCAGCCTTCGAAAATATTTATAATATTCACGTCCAATTCAGATTCAGACATGCTGTAATACCCATTTATATTTGGAAGTTGTATAAATATGTTTAATTATGTTT